>CM034710.1:122838664-122868138 GCA_020142125.1 Phrynosoma platyrhinos | reverse complement strand
GCCGTATCCGGCCCCCGGGCCTTAGGTTGCCTACCCCTGGCTTAGAGATTCAGCAATCTCTAAGCAGTTTACAATCTGTAAGCCAATTGCCCCCAACAAGCTGGGGACTCATTTTACCGACCTATGAAAGGATGGAAGGCTGAGTCAACCTTGGAGCCCTGGGATCGAACTCACAACCTTGTGGCTGCATACCAGCATTTAACCACTGTGCCACCAGGGCTTCTTATAAATTATATAATTTATATTTATATGAGTCTTTTTAGCTTTTATTTTGTAATGTCTGCCATTTTTCTTGACTGTCCTACGTTTTGTGGGTGCCTTGTTCTCCTTTGTAGTTAGGATGTCTGGTCACCCTGATTTTGACTCCAAATTATGAAACTGATCAAAGGACCTTAACTACAGCCTTCTAATAAAGCATCTGCTCCTAAATATGGAATCCTAGGGTGTAGTCTGTTGGTTGGTCAATACTCCTCATCACATTGCTTATACGAGTTATTTTTGGGCCTTCTTATTGTTGGGTGCCTTCAAGTGACCCTAAAGTGAACCTACCATGGAGTTTGCTTGGCAAAGCTTGTTCAAAAGAAGTTTGCAATTGCTTTCCCCTAAGGCTGAGAGCGTGTAACATGTCTAAGGCCACCCAGTGGGTTTCATGGCCAAGTTCTCCAGAGTTGTAGTCCAACACTCGAACCACTATGCCACATTGGCTGGCCATACCTTTTAGACTACAGCTCCCCAAATCACCCAGCCAGCATAGCCATACAATACGAGTTTCTGTACTTTCAATTCTCAATGGCATGCTCCCCCAATATTTATGTCCCTGCTCTCACATCTGATATTTATTTATTTACATACTTCACTTAAATCTCTCCTTTTTCCCAAAATGGGACCCAAGGCGGCTTATATAGGTCGACTATTCCTGATCCAGAATTCCAAAATGCTCCAAAATCCAAAAACTTTTTTCATGGGTGGCTCAGATAGTGACACCTTTGCTTTCTGGTGGTTCAATGTACACAAACTTTGTTTCATGCATAAAATGATTAAGCAGATTGTATAAAATTGCCTTCAGGCTATGCGTGAAGGGTGTATATGAAACATAAAGGAAATCTGTGTTTAGACTTGGGTCCCTTTTCAAAAGTATCTCATTATGTATATGCAAATATTCATATATATATATATATATATATATATATATATATATATATATATATATATATATATATGCGTATACATAATGAGATCATAATGAGATATATATATGAAATCCAAAACACTTCTGGTCCCAAGCATTTTAGATAAGGGAGATTCAACCTGTACTCCCTGTCCCATTGATCTTTGCTTGCCCAACTCCATCATCTTCTCTTGATCCCTTCAGATGCTTCTGCCTTTATCTTCTGCTGTACGTCATGCCCCGAATTACCTCCCAAAGTACTTCCAGCATGCCTCCCCTCTCCAATGCTTCAAATAATTCCTCTGAGCTGGAAGCAATTTTGGGTGGAGTGAAAGTTGGAAGAATTGTACCTACTCTGACTCCAGCTTTAAAATAAGAACTTATGTTTAATGACTAGTCTGATGCATATTTACTTTCATAGGAATTTAGGAAAGTTGTTCAGAAATTTTAATCAAATATCCTTTATGTTCTATCAATCTAAGTAGCCTAGTGGTGAAGAAATGCCTTGTGCTACTATTTTAGTACACTATATTTATTATTACTATTTAATATACATTTGCCATTTGTGAAGGAGTTGGCCAGTAGAAAACTGGAATAGTCAAGAGTTTGGTGAAGTGACTCCCCAGTCCTGGTCTAGATTTTCTGCACTATAACTCCCAAACTTCCACTTGCCATCACGCCTTCTAGTAGGTTTTGGCATTTGCAAGCACTAAACCCAGGTGGACTAAAGCTTCCACTGGAGAAGATGGTGCATACAGCAGTGGTAAAACAAAGTGCTTTGCACAGAAAAGGGTCAGGTTCATTCTCTACCATCTCCAGTATCAAAAACAGGCATGGGAAACCTTAGTCAGAGCTAAGTACAGGAGATACTTTTAAAAAAAACAGAACTGGAAAAGACAGGACAATCACTGTGATCCCCAGTGCAAAAAATGCTTCTCTTTGAAGCCTCCAGGAATAGAGGGAATCTTTTAATGCTTAATTTATTTTTCTTTGGAAGACATCAAGAGGCTCAATATGAGCTGCAAAACTATCTTTAAGAACTGCATGTGGATGGTGAATCATACTGTGCCCAGCACAAGTTAAATAAATCTGGTAGGAGTTACAGGAAAGACCACCGGCCAAGACTTTGGAGAGTCACTGCCAGTCAGGATAGTTAATCATAGTAAGAGTTCTTCCAGCTCCATGATTGTATATGCCAGTATAGTCACCTTTTGCTAGCTGACAAACAAAGCTCCTAACACACATCACTTGTGGGTTGAGATGTGAAATCATGTACATGAAGCCAAAGGCTAACAAGTACCTGCAGTCAGGCAGTAAACTAATGACCTAGTGTTTTTCCTTTATGACAAACCACCACAGATGAGAACATCCAGCTGGACTACAAATTATATTAGCATTATCTAATAGCTGTACAGGAACCCAGCCATAGAGTACTCAGTCTAAGCATTGCCAACCTCAACAAGAGCAAGTGGCAAGGTGAAAATGCCCAGTGCGGATGGATCCCAAAGGGGCTTTTTCATGAAAGACCTCTCCCTTCCACCCAACCTATCACCCATCCCTTGATTTAAAATGCATGTAAAGCAAGGCTCCTCTTGCCATTTGCTTCAAAAGTTGGGATGACAGGTTGCCAAATGAGGCTACTGACCAGATATACACATGACTATGAAAAGGGAAGTCAGAACAAGGGACATTGTTCTCTTGCTGCCAGGACCAATGTGTGTATGTGTGCTGAATTAGCTCATCTTTTACCATTAAGAGGAAACGGAAGCACACCTGTTCTGCACTTTTGTGAAGACCTGCTGATAAATCTTTTGGCTGGTGTCTCCCTTGCTCCACTGGCACCACATACAATCAGCTCTCTGGTGCCTTAAAAAACAGAGCAGTGGCTAGACTCCACCAAAAAAACCCAAAAAACCCTATGCCAAGTCATAAGCAGAAAAGGAAGACAGACCCTTTTTAATTTGTGCATCAACTGCAGAACACATAGCAAAGTCAAGAGGCCCAACTGCCTTCACTCTGCAATGTTCTTTGGAAGTTGTCACTCCCATCTTCGGTTTAAAGCAGGGGTCAAAATCATGCAAGGCCTACAGAGGTTTGACTACAACTCCCAACTCTCCTCATCTTTGCCTCTGCTGGCTAGTGTTCCTGGACTGCATAGTCCAACAACATCTGTAGGTTACAGGATCCCCACCCTCTGGCTTAAAGAAACGCCCAGATGAGTGTAAACAACATTATCTGTACCATATGATTCAGATGGTCAGGTAAAATAAGGGATAGGGCTCCTGAACCTTGGACAGTTGTGTAGAAGAGGGAATGTCATCAAAAGCAACACCTGCAGAAATTTCCTCTTCTGCACAGTCATTAAATGTACAGGAGCACTGTCCCTTATGTCCGCTGGCAGCCCTACGTATGTATGATGGTTTTTGATACTTGCATTTTGAGGAGTAAGGACTGGACTTTTCTTTCAGTCACTACATCCAGCTTGGCTAGGATGATATTTTTAAAAGATACTCTAATCACCTCGCCTGCGAGAAGACCTTACATCTAACTCTCTCCAATGTCTGCAGCAGAAATGGCAAAGTGTGGCAACCCTTGAGACCCTAAGGGGTGGCCTTGAAGCCACTCAGAGCCCCCCCATCACACTCTTTGAGTGCTTTTTTATCTGAAAATTGCCCAATCAACATAAAACTGGTGGCATATATTTACTTCCCCCACCCTGCCCCACAGCAAAAACAAAACCTGCCAAAAATCAGCCAAAATGGTGGCCAGACATGAAATAGTGTTACTTCTCAAATGAGGAAATGTGATGTTGGTACCCACCAGCGGGCACAAGAGACTATGGCTTCTGCCCCCTCCACAGGTGCCCACCTTATGATCTAAGGCAGGGGTAGGCAACCTAAGGCCTGGGGGCCAGATGTGGCCCCCCCGAGGCCTTTGGACCAGCCTCCCGCCACCCCCCACCATGATGATATTGATTATTGTTGTTATTACTTGTTCTTGGGGTTTTCTTGGCAAAATCTCCACAGGGGTTTTGCCATGGCTTTTCTGGGGCTAAGAGAGTGTGCATGCATATTTTTTATTTTTTATTTATTTATTTACTTTTTGTGTGCTTCGGACCCCCAATTGTCTGAGGGGCAGCAACCGGGCCCCCAGCTCAAAAAGGTTGCCTACCCCTGATCTAAGGACTATAATTGCAGAAACATTGATAACTATTCGGGAAAACCTGCATGAGAAAATTAGCCTTGACCATGCAAACTGTATTAGTGCAATACACTCTTTCCCTTGCTTGGATGATGCCACATACAAAATGGCTTTATCAAACTGTTAGAGAAATATGTTGAAAGACAGGAAGGCAGGATGGTGCCTTATAATGATGAGTCAAACATCAAGGAAACTGATGGGTTACTTACTCTCAGCACCAGCTAAGCAACTTCCAGACCTCCATCTACTAAATTCTCCATTTGGTTCTACTATTCAGCTATGGTCCTTCCCTAGTTCTGGGGGGCTCAGACCCCCAGCAGTTCACCAATTAAGGAACACTGACTTCAGGATCTATTTCAGAAGTAAATTTCAATCATTGCAAACATCTGGTCCACATCCTTCCACTGCCATAGAAATCAAGTATACTGAAAGACTATTAAAGGGACAGAGAACCTGTACTTGGTGCAGCCTTCAGAGAACTAGTACTGCAGTATGTCACATCAAATGCAATCACTGAATCGACTGAACATTTTTCCAAATAGACATTCTTGCAGGATAAGAGCAGCTCTGGAAAGCCATTAAAGGAGGCCTTCATATGTTCATGGCAAATTACTGAGTTATTTATGTTTCGTCCATGTACCTCAAGGCGCAACGCAACTCAGGACTTTGACCTACACATCTGCTGTCCCACTCTCTCTCTCTCTCTCTCTCTCTCTCTCTATATATATATATATATATGCACTTAATCAACCCAGCTATGAAAAACATTGAATTACATAGGATTTGGACCACTTTAAACACAGAAAAACTAAGGGGGGTTGCAGACTGCCAGAAATAGTGCAAATTGAGTCCACTTTTAGGGTTAGGGTTAGGGAATCATGGGAACTGTATTTTATTGTGGCACCAGTGCTCTCTGTCAGAGAAGGCTCAATGTCTCAGAAAAAAACCAATTCCCATGATTCCCTAGCACTAACCCTAACCCTAAAAGTGGACTCAATTTGCACTATTTCTGGCAGTCTGCAACCCCCCTAACTCCTCTGAAAAGGTCTTATGAAGGAAGAGAGAGGAATTATTTACGCTGCAATCTTGTGTAGCATAACCTGGTAACAAGCAACATTGCTGAAAATCCCATTAAAAGTAGGTATAGGAGCCTCCTTCAGTTTTTACTCTGGCAATCCTAAAACTCATAACTATCTCGCCAATTGATTTCAACAAAGCCTCAGTTCTGCCAACTCACAGCCCAAGTCTCCCCAGAAATAAGTAACCAGCTCAATGGGTCTTTGCTTGCTCTCAGATAAAATATGAATGGATTGCAACACTAGTCCAGATCTATCAACTCTTGATTTTCCATGATGTTAGCATTTATAAATAAAATAAATAAAAGGGCTGAAGATATTTAATCTTCCTGTCTTGTGCTTTTGTTGAAATAAGTTTCTCTGTTTTCTCTTCTATAAACCATATTCCCCAAACAATTTTTAATATGCAATTTTAGCATACAATTCAAAGGCCATGTCTCAAAGGATCTCTCTTATGTAACTTGGCCAGAGATCATATGAGCTCCTGGCTCTGCAACTACATTTCTCCCCAGGAAGCTACCTCCAGCTTAGGAGTCTCAGCTGCACAAACCAGGACCTGGAAAAGTTACTTTTTTGGACCGCCACTCCCAGATTCCCCCAGCCAGCACAGCTAGTGTGTCTATAGGATTCTGAGAGTTGTAGTCTTTTTTAAAAAAATAGACCCTTTCCAAACTGTAGTACAAAGCCTCTTGACTTTCCCTTAGCCCAGGAAGGGCAGAGAGAGGTCTTAGATGCACTAGCCCCCCGTGGCTTTATTCCTGCTGTCTTCACAAACACAGTACAGACCACTGGCGGACTGGGAAATGCCATTTGCATCAGAGTCAACTCCTGCTACGTCTTTGGTCCTTGGCAACCACTCATGTATTGCTATGATTTCATGATGCAGGACCAGAGCCAGCTTCAAGAGGCCCTTGGATAACAGTTAGGGGCAGGGAGGCAGAACACAGCTAATGGGGAGCATTTTTCAGAGCTCTTGAGAGCACTGAAATGTCAGTAACAGCATGTGTGCATCCAGGGCCAGTTCAATCTGCAGAAATCCTGTGTCGAGGGATTGCCGTGAAGGACAGCCCGCCTGTGTGATGCAACACTGAGAAAATTTTTAAAACAGGGCTTTAAAAAAAGAAAGAAAGAAAGAAAGAAAGAAAGAAAGAAAGAAAGAAAGAAAGAAAGAAAGAAAGAAAGAAAGAGGTTAAGGCCCCAGACGCTTTTTAAAAATCCTGTTCTACAGAAAATGAATAGCTCATCAAACTTCCTCTGGGTTGTTCCTGGTGCCTTTACTTGCAAAAATTACCTTTTGGATTATAATCCCCAAAATTACCCAGAAAGCATTCAAATTCTCATCCTGATCTACTTTTACTTGAGAGCCCTATTTCTTCTTATGCAAGAAAACCAATAATGTAAACCCTTCAGGGAACAGGAGCTAAGGTCCTCATGATGAATCAATAAATCCCTCAGTAATATGGAACAGAAACAATGGGAGAATGAGTTGGATTCTCCATTTTTTAAAAAAGTGAGTAAACCAAGGGCAATGATTCCAGAAAAATGGACCACAAGGAAATAACTCTAGCTGCTGGTTTGTTACAAATGTATTTACAGGGAAGGGAAAGAAGAAGAGAAGGAGGAAGAGTTATAAACAAACTATCTACAAACTATCATTGTGTGATCCTAGGCTGCACCAATAGGAGTGTAATATCTCTAGATCAAGAGAAGTAACAGTAATGCAGCTGGCCCTCCACATTTGCAGCTTTGACTTTTGCAGATTTGATTATTTGCGGATTTGATTAATATGCTCTCTCTAGGAATCTCTAGGTCCTCCACCGCAACGTTGCCAGAGGTTGACCATAGAAGTTTATCACACAGGGGAAATTGAAAGTTTAAACAATTATTAACCCATCAAAACTGCGCAATTGACATTAAAAGGTGCTTAAAACAACATTAACGCAAGTGCCATTATCCCGTGAAGAACCAGGCAAGAAACAGCAAAAAGTTATTGACAGGAAAATTCAGCGAATGAGTTGTTGTTTCTTGTCTGGTTCTTCACGGGATAATGGCACTTTAATCACGTTTCGTCTCAACGTTGTGTGAAAACCATTCGCGCATTTGCACAGAAGTGCAGGTTAATCACAGTCTCCATGAGATAACAGCACTTTTTGTGTGAAAACCATTTGTGCAATTGTAGGTTAATCGCAGGTTAATCACCATTTTCTCCCATCTGATAAACTGCTGGAGAATCTACAGGTTCCTAGAGAAAACACGTCTCTAGGCATTTGTAGGTCCTCCAGCATGATTCTATGATCAACCTCTAGCAGATGTTGACCACAGAGTTTCATTGGAGGACCTGGAGATTCCTAGAAAGGTGTTTTCTCTCAGGTAAAAAGAATAGTCTTTTTTTAATTGCAGTTTTTCCACATTCACGGAGGTCCTTCACCCCTAACCCCAGCAAATGCAGAGGGACCACTTTTCTGCTTTAATCAGACCTCGCCTGGAATCTTATGTCCAGTTCTGGGCACCACAATTCAAAAAGGATGTTGACAAGCTGGAATGTGTCCAGAGGGGGGCAACCAAAATGGTGAAAGCTCTGGAAACTAGGCCCTATGAGGAACAGTTTAGGGAGCTGAGTATGTTTAGCCTGGGGAAGAGAAGGTTAAAGGGTGACATGATAGCCAAGTCTAAATATTTGGAGGGATGTCCTACTGAGGATGGAGCAAGCTTCTGCTGCTCCAGAGACTAGGGACATGGAGCAATGGATTCCACTAAACCAGGGGTAGGCAACCTTTCCCCTTTAAGGGCCGAGGGACTTCAGCTCCCAGAATCCCAGGAGCTATTGGCCAACATGGGACTATTATAGGCCAACATGGCTGAGGCTTCTGGGAGCTGAAGTCCCTCGGCCCTTAAAGGGGAAAGGTTGCCTGCTACCCCTGCACTAAACACTAGGAAGAACTTCCTGACAGTAAGAGCTGTTTGACACTGGAAGACACTCCCTTGGAGTGTGGTGGAGTCTCCTTCTTAAAGAGCAGATGGATGGCCAATTTTGCGGAGTGCTTTGATGGTGTATTGTTGCACAGAAGGAGTTGGACTGGGTAGTCCTTGGAGTCTCTTCCAAATCTATGATTCTATGATATCTTACAGCAGGGGTAGGCAACCTTTCCCCTTTAAGGGCCGAGGGACTTAATCTCCCAGAATCCCAGGAGCTATTGGCCAACATGGGACCATAGGCCAACATGGTTGAGGCTTCTGGGAGCTGAACTCCCTCGGCCCTTAAAGGGGAAAGGTTGCCTACCCCTGTCTTAAGGAAACAACAGCCAGATGCAGAATGTGGAAACCTGACCTTTTTGGACGATGACTCCAACATTTGGAAGTTGTGCTCCAAAAACAGACCTTTTTCAAGCTCTAGCCAGAAGCTAGTGGAGACAAATCGGCCAGGCCCTTGCTACTAATTCCCTCATTTCTCACACTACAGGCACACTAGATCTTTCTTCAGGCAGCAAGCATTCAACCATATGGGAGTGCCAAAAGCTTTGGACAGGGAGAAAGTCTGCATAATTGCACACCTTTGTTACCATCACTCCATTAGCCCACATATGTAGGCTTAACACTTTAAGACTACAAAGAACAATACTCTTGCCTAGTGCCTGGGGTGGGAATAAAGACAGCAAAACAGCTTGAGACTCACTTATCCAAAATTCAGAAAACCCAAATATTCCAAAATCCAAAATTGTCCACATAGGTGACTGAGACAGTAACATCTTTGCTCTCTGATAGTTCATGGTACACAAACTTTGTTTGAGACACAAAATTATTTTAAAAAATACTGTGTATAAAATGACCATCAGGCTATGTGTGTACGTGTATATGAAACATAAATGAATTTAATGTTTAGACTTGGGTCTCATCTCCAAGATATCTCATTATGTATATGCAACTATTCCAGAATCTGAAAAACTCCAAAATCCAAAACACTTCTGGTCCCAAGCATTTTGGATTAGGGAGTCTCCACTTGTACATACAAACTCTGCCCCCATGATGGTGAGGCATTCGGCTCTTCCTAAAAATATTTGCACATTTAGCACAAATAAATATTATAATGGCTGTTGGCTGCCTCCCAGGATGGGGACTCCCAACTGCAGGAAAGTTTGTAACCTGAACAAGCTTGCTAACCCTCTCAAGACTTTTGTGTTCAGTGTATGATCTGAGAAGGCTATGGAAGTGTAGGAATGTTGAAGGTGAGACTTGCATGTGACAAAGCAACTTCACTGTCATTCCAATTCCTGCGTGTGCAGAATGAACACCTGCTTAGGGCTGCCCTCTCAAGATCCTTTTGTGAAGAATGAGCAGGGATCATGTCTTTTCTCCAACTTGGGAATGGGGTACAGACTGATCACTTTATCAGGATTGTGTTTTGCAGAATACTATACAACATGATGCTGCCTACGCTCTTCCAGCTTGTCTGCTGGCATCTGCCAGGATCAGAGAGGTGCGGAGGAGCAAAACCTTCCAGCAACCCCTAGCCAGCATGGTTAGCTCTTCAATCTTCTCTTCTTATTATTTTTATTCTTCTTCAGCCTTCTCTGTCAGAGAGCTCTAGTGCTACAACAAACTACACTTTCCAGAATTCCATAGCATTGAGCCATGGCAGTTAAAGTGGTGTCAAACTGGATTATTTCTGCAGTTTGGATGCAGCCTATAAGAACTTTTGTTTACTATCATTGGAAAATGACTCTGGCTACCAAATATGTACTGTTTTTATTGACTGCTTGTTGCTTTGTAAAAAACCCCAACAACAAATAGTGTTATACAACTGCTGTTTATTTTTTCATCTCATTGTAGGTATTACTTTTATACAATTGATGTACCACTGTGAAACCTCCTAGCAAATGCCAGAAATAGTCACGTTGTACAATGGTAATGGAACCTGCTGTATTTTTATTTATTTATTTTTAAAGTATAGCTTGTTCAAATGCACTGTGAGTATCTACGGGTTTGATTATAAGATGGAACAGGGGGAGAGTGAAGGCAACATGTCTGGCTTTTGGCAAGACAGCTAAGTTTAGATCTTTACCAGTGCAATTTATTTTGTGACCACTTAAAATATCTAATGTCCACTGTCAGGTTTGCTGTTCTGTCCACTTGCTTTGTTTCTATAATCCAAGCACAGGCAAATGCAAGTTGTTCATTTTAATTAATCATTGTCATTCTAATCTTGGAACGCCTCCTATAGCCTCGCAGTGTTGGGCAAAACCATGTATGATATGATAGTGTTGCTGTTGTTTTATTTAAAAAAAGAGTTTGGAAATCCCCTGTCACTCTTGAATGCAGCCTCTTCCAACCATTCACTAAAGAAACCAGATGCTCCGGCTCAGCCCAAATAATGATCTCATCCATTCTTAACTGTTTCTGCCTGGCATTTCATGAGTCACGGAAAACAAGAGTCTCGTTGCTCGGTAACTGCAAAGCAAGCACCTCGGTCCTCTTGCGCAAAATGATGTCCAACGTTCATTGAAAACAAGCAGACCAGGAAGACGATCCCTCAGGAACAGGATTGCCTACTCTCATGAAGCTGGCTGAAGTTTCAAAGAACTGTTGCACTTCCTCAGTTCTTTGGATAGGGAGATCCATCTTCAGGATGAAGAAAAGTTTGACTTGGATGCATTGGCTGGCATTAATGCTTGGGTACCTGTCTCTACCCATTCCTAGCTGATGCCAGGGTTTGCTGGTTCAATGCAGAGGTGTTGTGTTCTGTTTGCATGATACCGCTGCACCAAAAGCTAGGAATGTGGAGAGAACTGGAGATAGGAACAGTGGGTGCGTGTGCTCAGGCTCATTGTGCCATTTGGAAATAGGCATTGGATACGATCATTAATGAGCCCTCTCATTGCACATACTTTGGCAGCAGGAACCTTTGGCATGGGGAACTAGCCACATGCTGACAGTAATCCTTCCACAAACCCCATTGGCAGCCAAGAGTTTGGGAAAACTCCCTCTGCCAGCCATGCACACTGCAGCAAGTCTGCATGGGATGCAAGCTTTAGCAGTGATGGTGGTAACAGGTGAAGGTCACCATCTGCATTGCAAAAATAATCCAGGTTGACACCACCTTAACTGCCATGGCACAATGCTATGGAATTCTGAGATTCTGGGTTGTCCAAATTCCCAAAAATTGTAACTCTGTGAGACATTTAGCCTTCTTTATCAAATAGCTCTGGTGCTACAACATGCTACAATTCCATAGCATGCAATGCAATGCAGTTCCATAGCACTGAGCCATAGCAGCTAAAGTAGAGCCAAACTGGATTATTTCTGCAGTGCAGATGCAGCCTTTGTCACCAGTTTTGATTGGCACCTGCATTCTTTGTAGAACTACAAATCCTATGATTCCATAGGATGGAGCCACAGCACTTAAAGTGGTGTCGAAGTGCATTATTTCTACAGTGCATATGCATTGACTGCTTCCTCCATGTACAATACAGATCAGAAGCTTGTGGCAACCCAGATGTTGATGAACTACGATTTCCATCGCCCCTTATCATAAACTATGATGACTGGGGCTGACAAGGGGTAGAGTCTAAAAACATCTGGATGGTTACAGAGTCCCCAGGCCTGATCTACAAGTTTTCCAGGTAGTACAAATGAGTGAGGAGCCATAAGCCTGCCATGCCAGATGAAGCTTGATGAAGTCTTAATACTGCCACAGCCCCACAGATGCAGGCAAACTTCTACTCCCATCATCCCTCATCATAAGCTATGTTGACTGGAGCTAATGAGAGGCAGAGTCCCAAAACATCTGGATGGCCACTGAGTCCCTAGGCCTGGTCTACAAGATGTCCAGGTAGTAAAAATGAGAAAGAAGCCAGAAGCCTACCCTACCATCCAAGATGAAGCCTGATAAGAGTTTTAACACTGTCACAGCCCCACAGGAGGAACTGTCTTCTGCAGTTGTCTCTTTTGTACACGATGGATGTCCTCCATTGTGCCAGGTTATCTTCATTCAATATAACCTGAGCACCTGGAAATATCTCCATCAGTTTCACAAAGATATTGCCTCTCCTGCCCACGCTTGGTAGTATAGCAAATATGGAAGAGCAACCCTTGCCTGTCTAAATTCTTCTGACTAACTCTTGGGCTGCCCTGTCCTGGTTTAAAGATGGCAGCCTTGAGAGCAACAATACATCTCCATAGTAACTGGGCCTCTGAACATTAGGACCTTGAAACAGGTCAAACCGTGCCCGCAAACTGTGAAAATGAGTGTAAAACACAGGTGTGAAAAGGTCTCTGCGTGAGACCACGGACTCTGAAAACTGTGAGGTGATGAAGCTCTCCAAAGAGATGCAAGCGCTTGCTAGGAAGACGTGAACACTTTTTCCCACATATTCTACTCTCTTCAGTCTCAGGACCAAGTGACACGTTCAGCAAAGTCACGAGGCCGAATCCTCCCTGGACTGAAATCCAAGTCAATTTTTTCCACAGTATATATATATATATATTTCCACTGGTACACATTGAACTTAACAGATAAACACAGACAGGTGGATCAGTAAAACAACTTTTAACATTAATACACACTCTCTCAAACCAGGTTGGTGTTCCATGAAAACTACCCTCCCCTTCTGCTGCTATTTGCCTTCAAATACCTTTTTCTCAGTCTGAAACTTCTATGGAGGCAAACCGCAGAGAAAGAAAAAGAAATTTTCATCACTGGTGCAAGATCCCATTCCAGTTTGGCTGCTGCCACATTGTAGAAATAAAGCAGTTTGACGCCACTTTAACTGCCATGGCTCAGCGCAAAGGACTTGTGAGATTTGTAGTTTGGTAAGATATTTAACCTTTCCTGTTGGAGCGTTCTGGTGCGTGTCCCCCCAAACTACAACTCCCAGGATTCCACAGCACTGAGCCATGGAAGTTAAAGTGGTGTCAAAATGCTTTATTTCTTCAGTGTGGCAAGCAGCCTTTGACTGCTCTTAGCAGTTGTTTTCTTCAAAATAAAACCACACAGAAAGTCTAAGCTCCATCCTTTCAAAAGCTTGAACAACAACATAACATGTAGTTTAGTCCAACAAAACACTTCATGTTGAAAATACAAAAGAGGAAAGGAAGAAAGCGGACAAATGCCATCAGACAATCTTAAAACTTGGCCACAGTTGGAAAAGATATTTAAGATGATACACCAAATATCACATGGAACAAATTTTATCTGAGGTGGAATATGAAGGAAAGGAGAGACGTCACCAGTTATATGTTCTGGGAGGGATTTCCCCATATATATATATATATATATATATATATATATATATATATATATATATTGTTTTAAAATCTTTCCTCAATGATTAAGGACTGTATCCACACTGCAGAAATAAAGCAGTTTCAATTTACTTTCACTGCCGTGACTCAATGCTATAGAATGCTGGAATTTTGGAATAAGATCCATGGAGCAATGGAATCAATACTAAACATTAAAATTAAGAAGGATCCGGTAAGACTTTTATTAAGTATGAAACAAGATGAAACTTCAGAAAGCAAATATGGTAGACTTATTTTCTATATGACCACAGCCACCAGGATAGTATACGCTGTGAAGTGGAAGCAAAAAACAATACCTGGAATTGATGACTGGATCATGAAATTATATGATGTAATGGAAAGTGATAGGTTAACACAGATTTTACAGGAAAAAAAACACACAATGAATTTGAGAAAGTCTGGAACCCTTTTATCGAGTACATGAAACAGGAATGGGGACAACAAATAAATTTATAAGAATGAATGAATGTGGCTGAGACTTCTAAATGCTCCTCCTTAAACTGCCAATCCCAGCATTACATTGGATGGAATTTTATTAATAAATAAATAAAAGTCTCATCGGATCCTTCTTAATTTTAATGTTTAGTATTGATTCCATTGCTCCATGGATCTTATTCCAAATTTTTTTTGCCAAACTACATGTCCACCAAATATGATATGTGCCTAGTTCTAAGAAGAAGGACTGGGATTGGCAGTTTAGGGAGGCGCATTTAGAAGTCTCAGCCACAAAGCTCCAAACTACACATCCCTGGGCCCCACAGGCATTTACAATGGAATAACAGCACTACTATTCTGTAACACGAAAGGGTACCTGTTCATGTCCTGTTAAGAACAGCTTTGATACACAAAATTTCAGGGGATGAAGCATATCTTGGCACAGAGCTCACGCTGTGGCAGAAAGATTCACCTGCCAAATTTCTGCATGCCAGGCTGCCATCAAAGCCATAGGGGCAGGCCAGGCTGAATATTAAAGGAAAATGAGGGCACATCTTTGGGCACAACCATTTACACTTTGTCCTACACACCTTGTCCTGGCTCCAAGCCCGGTTTCTAAGATCTTCTAGCCTCCCATCATTCTTGCTCTTACCTTTCCCTCCTTCCCAGCTCCTCCTTGCCCAGTTTCCATCACAATTTGTAGGACACAAACCTGCTCTATAATTAAAGAGGTTCAAGCCTCTCCCAAACGGAAGACGATCCTCCCAAATGAGATTTTTGACCTACAAACATAACCCAGCCTTGTAAACAGTTCCTAAGCCTGCAACCCTTCCACACTCTCCCAATTTTAGATTTCAACCATCAGTCTCCAAGTTTCCAGTCCCTAGAGATGCAAAGAGATGCATGGATGTTGTAAAACCTTATAACTAAGAGGAGGCACTGAAGCTGTAAGCTTGTTGGTGTAAGTCAGTGGTACTCAAACTTTTTATCCTTGGGACACCCCCCCCCCATTTACGTCGACATGCGGACGTCGTGCACACACACCCACACTCCATATTATATTAATAAAAATATTTTGTTTATTTACTGTGTGTATTTTCATTCGCACGTTCACAGATATTCATATTGTAATGTTTTATAAGGAAATAACATCATTCAAATTATAACAGTTTTATTTAAGGAAATTATATATTTAACTCAACACACATGTAACAGCTTTGGCAGGGGTAGGCAACCTTTCCCCTTTAAGGGCCGAGGGACTTCAGCTCCCAGAATCCCAGGAGCTATTGGCCAACATGGGACTATTAGCCAACATGGCTGAGGCTTCTGGGAGCTGAAGTCCCTCGGCCCTTAAAGGGGAAAGGTTGCCTACCCCTGATATACTTAATAAACGGATTCCATACATTCTCAAATTTTTGAGTGGTTTCTTCTGAACAATCTGTGTTAATTTATTGCTTTCCATTAAGTCAAAATCCAATCATCAATTTCTGGCATTGTTTTTTGTTTCCATTTAGAAGCATATATTATTCTTGCTGCTGTAGTCATGTAAAAAATAAGTCTACCATGTCTCTTTTCCCATATTTCTTCTTGATTTATGTTCAATAGGTATCTTACAGGGTCTTCTGGTAACTTAAAGCTTAATATCTTTTCCACTGCTTCATGGATCTTATCCCAGATCTCCTTAGCATATTTGCACTCCCCCCTTCTTGTGCTAGCTGCAGATTTCAAGGACAGCCCTATGTAGAGAGCATTGCAGTACAGGCATGCCTCAGACCAGCCCCTGCCCCCTTGTCCTCTGTCTAGATAGATTTTTATTTTATTTTTTTGCAACATGGACATTCAGATGACAGTGAAAGAGAGATAGAGAAAGTCAGATTTTTGTGCTGGCTTGCAGCAGCATGTCTGCAATAAATAATACAATAAAGCCAGACCTGGAAAAGAATGAGATTCTATGCTTTAGCTGTAGGTGCTTACGTACAACAGGCAAGGTAAACAGCTGCCCCCAGAATGACTTACTGCAGTGTTTCTCAAACGGTGGGGTCAGACCCCCAGGGCAGGCAAGAGAGTTGCCCAAGGGGAGTGCAAGACTTGGAAGCTGTGATCCCTTCACCTCCCAAACCTTTTAATATCTAAAATCTACACATGCATTGAGTTGAATATTGAATGTTCTGAAATAAAACTGTTTGGATTTCAATGTTAAATCTCACTGTAATCTCCTTATCAAATGTTACAATATGAATATACATGAATGTGCGTATGAAAATAGGCACACTAAACAGACAAAATGTTTTTATTCGTATGCTAAGTCAAGTGGTGTGTGCATGTGTGCGCGTGTATGTGATGTCCACATGTAGATGTGCAAATGAATATACCACACTAAATAATCAAAATATTTTTAATGTGAAGTCGAATTAAAATATTTGTATTCATATACAAAGTAGAGCGGGGGGCCGATGTCCGCATGTAGATGTAAAGTGTACATCATCTGAACAAAGGGTACAGATGAGTCTTGTTCAGGAACAAGCCTCAGTTAGCTCCTTCTTTCCTCCCTGCCTTGCTCATTTTCCCAAGGGGATGTTGTTGCTTGCTGTGTTTTTAAGAGTGTGGCTCGCTGGGCAACCACATATTGCAGAGGAGTGTGGTTTGAGCACTGGACTATGACTCTGGAGACTCTGGAGTTTTGAATCCCCAGTTGGCCATGGAAACCCACTGGGTAGCCTAGGGCAAATCACACCCTCTCAGCCTCAGAGAATGGTAAAAGCAAATCCCATCTGAACAAATCTTGCCAAGAAAACCCTGTGACCTTAGGGTCACCTTAAGTCAGAATTTACTCGAAGCCACACAACAACAATAATACTGAAAAGCAACACATTCATCATGAATAAATGTGGAGCAGAAAATGAAGGGAACTCATAGCGGCAACAGGTGTGAAATCAAACAGCCAAAGTCCATCATTTAACCACAGTAGCCAATTCTTTTCTTGCAACTTGAAAATACACTGCATTCCTTTGATTCCTCCTTCAAGCAATTCTAAATACAGCATGATTTGTCATTTTGGCTTATATCTCTTTAGAAAACCACAGGGGTTAATGGGAAATTCGTAACCAAGGCCCCTACTGAGGATCCATGGCCCACGTATCACTTTCCGAGAAAAGCAAATAGCATGTCTGGAGTCTTTGAGCAAAGAAAATAACCAAGATGAATCCCATATTTCCTCTGCAGGCTCTTATAATCTATTTTCCATACGCGTGGTGCACAGAAAAGACATTGAGTCAGATTCTTGAAAAGGAAAGCTTGTAATTTAATAAGATACAAGAATTTAATAGCTCCAAACACCCCAAGAATAGAAGTTGTACAGTAAAACTCCAGAGCAGAATTCCTCATTTTCTGCCTTACAGGACAAGAGCTAATGGTGCAGTGGTTTGAGCCCTGGACTATGACTCTAGAGACCAGGGTTCAAATCCCCAATTGGCCATGATGGAAACCCATTGGGTGACCTTGTGCAAATCGCTCTCTCACATAGGAAGGCAAACCCCTCCGAACAAATAATAATAATAATAATAATAATAATAATAATAATAATAATTTATTTTTACCCTGCCGCTCTGCAGAACAATCGGGGCAGCTTACAACATTAAAATTGGGGCGGCTTACAACATTAAAATCTTGCCAAGAAAACTCCATGATAGGTTCGATTCACCTTACAGTCACCATAAGTCAGAAACAACTTGAAGGCATACAACAACAACCTTGCAGGGCAGGGTTAGACAACCCTGAGGCTTTTATTTTTGGTGTACAACTCCCATAATCCTTGACCATCAGCCATGTTGCTTGGATCTCATGGGAGTTGTTGTCCAAAATATCTAAAGTGTACCAGGTGCCCACAACCTGGATTCAGAGAAAAGAAACTCTTTCAGTTTTCTAGAAATAACAGCATTTGACCTATATATAAATCAGAGATGGAATAAAATGGTCCTCTAGATGTTTTGCATTTCAACTCCCAGAAGTCTCTACCTACAGTGGTTCCCAAATTTTGGTCCTTCAGATGTTTTGGACTCCGCTCCAAGGATTCTTAGCTTTTGGCCACAGTGACTGGGGCTTCTTGGAGGTGAAGTGCAAAACACTTGGAGACCAAAGTTTGGAAGCCACTACTCTACCAAAATAACCCCTGATAATTGAACATGTTGGTTACAGCTCAAAACAACTGAGGAGCTAAAAAATTCCTTACTTCTGTTTGATGCAGCAAGGAAGCAGCAGGTCCAATCATCTAGTACGCCTCCAAAGTCTCACTTCATGCACACAACACAACTATGTGTATAGCCATAGATGTGACCCATATACTCCTTCTCTCTCCTAATCTCTCATTATGTTCAATATGGAAACACATGGGGAGCAAGGAGTCGGTCTGTCTCAGCCACTGTGTGCCTACATAATTTAATCTGCATATAAACAGAGCAAAGAATTTACTGCCCAAATGCAATTATGCTTTATGTCGGTGAGCACCATTTGTTTCAATGGGATTTCTTCTTTTTTAAAACAGTTTTTAAATTAATTTGATGCTATAACATCTTCCACAGCAACCCCCTCCAGGATACAAATGTACACAAAGTAACTTTTAATTGATAGCTCTGCTTCTAAGTAGCTTTGCTGATATCACCTCAATGTCTAATAAATGGAACATATTTGGAGATACACTCCATTCTTATATGCAGACAGTTAATGGGATTTGAGCATTCATGGATTTTGGTATCCTTGAACCAAACCAAGGGCCCACTGTACCACATTCCTGAAAAATATTTATCCAACCTATGTTCAATTACCTTTAAAGAAGGAAAGTTCACCACCTCCTGAGGCAGTCCATTCCACTATTGAACAGCTCTTACAATAAACAACAACTTCCTAAAGTTTAGGTGGAATCTCCTTTCTCCTTCTAGTCTTTGGAGCAGCAGGAAACAAGCTCACTCCATCTTCTATGTGACATCCTTTCTATATTTAAAAATGACCATCCTGTCTCTTCTCAGTCATGTCTTCTCCAAGCTAAACATACCCAGTTCCCTAAATCACTGCTCATAAGGCTTGGTTTCTGGACCTTAAATCATCTTGGTTGCCCTTGTCTGAGAACATTCCAGCTTATCAATATCTTTCTTGAACTCAGAACCGAACATGGTATTCCAAATGAAATCAGATCAAAGAGAAAAGAAGATCCTTTTGCAGTGATCAGTAGAGTAAGCTGCAAGCAGGCACCATGTTATCTTCCCAATTGCTAATTTCTTCTTTCTTAAAAGAAAAAAAAACATTTCAGGACTAATAAAGTCCCCATGGGTAAAAGGAGATTGCCTTTAGATGACCAATCTAAAGTATTCCCCTATGACGTCCAGGGTGCAACTAGCAATTTTCATACTGAAAAACCCATTCTCAACATTTGGAAAGTCAGTGGAGGTCAAGGGATGGAGAGGAAATGCCCCTTAGACCCAAAAAAGTTGGCCATCTCTGTCCTATGGCAAGATCCTGCTAACCAAGCTTCAAATATCAGCCAGACACACATCAAGGGCTTGCTTCATGTTTTCTCAGCACTGCCAAATTCACAGGGCGGAAGAAGTGGTAATTCAGGCATCTTTGAATTAAATTGAGAGCATTAATACAGTGCTTCTCAAGCTATCTGATGTAGCATATCAGCAACCTTTTCCCTTAACTGTGCCAGGGACCAACGCCATCGTTGTGACGTGATATCATCATATTTGCACAGTTTCCTGGAAATGCTGCAGACTGGCACCAGGAGCACTGCTTTAATAGGTACTGACCAGTTCAAAGAACTAGCATACCTGTAAGTCACACAGGTTGTTTTCTCCTCCCAAGCTCCACAACCTTGAATAGCTCTACAGAGTCCTGGGCAACAGTTGTGGGCATGCTGTAATAACTCAATGTGCTATCATTAAAATACCCTGCATGCCAGAGGCAGGACATGAAGAGGGGGAAAGCCAGGCATAGCTTCACATGCATGAAAAAAGCTCTGTTACTGCTATTTTCTTACCACTGAACAACCTCCACCTCTGTTTGAAGAACCACAGAAGCGTCTGCGTTCTCTCCAACATTTCAGCTCCAATACAGCAGCGATTAGGAAAGTATTTCCCCTCTTTGCAAGTTTCAAGTTCCTTTAGCGTTCCGCTCCCATCTTTCGGTCCGAGTGGAAGCACGTCCCTGCTAGCCAGCTCCAATTGCTTTAGATATAAAGCATCTCTTTTTTTAGTGCTAGTACAGTTGTGGGTTTCTAAGCGCTGAAAACCCAAGATTCATCAGAGAAGCAGAGGAACCAAAGACACCGCTCTTACTTTGACGGAGAAGCGCATAAAGAGGCCTTTCAGATTTACAGCAGAATAGCAATACTGTCAATAGTACGCCTTCCAAAAGCCATAGAAATCCCCAAACTCTTCCCACTGAACCCTATATCTTCATTTCTTCTTGTGGATAAGAAGAAGGACTGGACTCTCTTCTGCAGCTAGCTGACTGACTGGCTGTCCTCTCACCTTCTGGTGCATTATTTACTCATTCATTTTATTTCATTTATCTGTCACCTTTCTCCTGGAGAGGGACCCAAGGTGGGTCACAAAAAGAAAAATCAAACCACAACAGTAACTTTATAAAAAAAATTAATATATTGCTATATATACTGTTTTAATGTAAAGATTTTAATTGTTTTATAATGTTATTGTTGGGATTTGTTTATTGTTCATTCTAGATGGCCCTTGTGGTCACTTCCAACACTCAAATCACTATACCACGCAGGCTCTGTGTATGTGTGTATACACACACACATAAACATACACAGAGCCTGCATAGTATAGAGCAGGGGTAGGCAACCTTTCTCCTTTAAGGGCCGAGGGACTTCAGCTCCCAGAAGCCTCAGCCATGTTGGCCAATAGTCCCATGTTGGCCAATAGCTCCTGGGATTCTGGGAGCTGAAGTCCCTTGGCCCTTAAAGGGGAAAGGTTGCCTACCCCTGGTATAGAGGTTTGAGCATTAGACTATGACTTTGGAGACCAGAGTTTGATTCCCCTCTCAGCCATGGAAACCCCCTGAGTGATCTTGGATGAGTCACATGCTCTCAGCCCCAAAATAACCCACAATAGGTTTGCCTTAGGGTCGCCGTAAGTCAGAAATGACTTGAAAGCACACAGCAACAGATATATGTATCGACACACAGAGACACACACCATGCATCCCAATATGATGCCTCCATGCAAGCAATTATTAATTAAACCCTACTTAAACAGAAAAGTCTTTGCTTGCTGGTGAAAGAAGAGCAGTGAGGGGAGCCAGCCCAGCCTTCTGTGGAAGGGCATTGCAGATGATGGAAGAAGCCACCAAGAAGGCCCTTTCTCATGTCCTCACCAAGCAAGCCTGTGACAGTGGTGAGGCTGAGAGAAAGCCTTCCCCTGAAGATTTTAGGATTCTGGCAGATTTAGATAGGGAGATACGGTCTTTCAGATAATCTGGACCCAAACTGTATAGGGCCTCAGATGTCATGAACAGCACCATGAATTGTGCCTGACAACAAACCGGTACCCAGTGAAACCATTTTAACAAGAGAGTTACATGCTCCTTGTAACTGGTCCTTAGCCATAGTAGGTACATTTCTACACCACTTATCAGTGAACTAGTACTCCCTAAGCAGTTTACAATGTGTAAGCCAATCCCCCCAATAAGCTGGGTACTCATTTTACTGACCTACGAAAGGATGGAAGGCTGAGTGGACCTTGGAGCCCTCCTCTAGGATCAAACTTACTATGTTGTGGTTGCAAGACTGGCATTTAACCACTGTGCCACCAGGGTCCTTCTCACTCTAAAAGCAGCATTTTACTGTCACTTAGGGCCTCAGCAGACGGCTTATTAAGCCGTCCTGGAGGCAGGGAAGAGGAGGGGCAGCCGCACGCTCGGCGCCCCTTTCTCCTCCCGAGGTTGCCCTTGGAGCCGCCGGCCCTTCGCACGGCCGGCGCTCCGGGGGCAACCTCCCGCCGCAGCGTCCGCACACGCTGTGGCGGATAAGTCAGTGAAAATGCACCTCACGCTTTTGGGGTGCACTTCCACTGACTTGTGAAAGGAGCACTATTTTAGCGCTCCTTTCAGGGATGGGAAAGGAGCGCCGCAGGATCGAGACGTGGGGCCGCCTCGGCCCTGCGGCGCATCTTCCCGGGGCGGTGCAGAGCCGCCAGTCTGCTTCCCCCCAAAATTATACATTAAGTGCACACTCAGTCACATTTTGGATGAGGCGCAGAGAGCTATTCACTTGCACTATCTAACACCATCACCAACAACAACTTGTTGCTATGAAGGTCATGAGGGGCCTCTGCTGCTGTTGCTTACCAGTTGTGCACGTGGGATGACTGAGGGTGCATCGACACCATAGAAACAATGCAGTTTTACACCACTTTGTGCTGCAGCGCCATATTATGGGATCCTTGGATTTGTAGTTTTACAAGTTCTTTAGCCTTCTCTGCCAAAGAATGCTGTGCCTCACAAAACTGCAAATCTCAGCCTTCTGCAAGATGGAGCCATGGCACTTAAAGCGGTGTCAAACTGCATTGTTTCTACAGTGCAGATGCACCCTAAGTTTCCAGAGGAAGAAAAAGACAGGTCTACTCTATTTTAGATGGTACCTTTAGTTCTTCCTCCACAACTGAGCTGAGGCCAGCTGCTTTCCTGTGTTATGTAGCACCTCGTCTTCCACTAGTAAGCAATAGCATCAGGCTGATAGCTGTTGGGTGGTAGAAGGATGCAGAACACAGTACATGGAGTTATGGACAGATCAAGGATCTCAGTCTAAGAGCAGAGCTGCTAAGACAAGGGGTAAATCCATAGCACACAGCAACAGCTTACTATGAGTCTATTTCAACTTTCCTATGGAATCCTGGGATCTGCAGTTTCAAGAGATTCTGAAGATTCTCTCCCAGAGGACTCAAATATTGTCATTCTAGAGAAGAGAATTATCAATACCTGGCCAAACTACAAATCCCAAGATTTCACAGGATGGAGCCATGGCAGTTTCTGATCGTAAAATGTATAACACAAACTAGTGGATTTAAGAGATTCCACCTAAACATTAGGAAGTGCTTTTTTTTACTGTAAGAACTACTAGTGGAATAGACTGCCTCAGAGGCAGGTGGACTCTTTCAACAGAGGTTGGATGGGCATCTTTCAGGAGTGTTTTAGTTGTGCACTCCTGCATGGCAGGGAACTAGATGTCCCTTGTGGTCCCTTCCAGCTCTAAGATTGTATGATTCTATGAACCCTTGTACAGCATGGATACAGCCCTGGTTAATTTGCAACTTTCAGGGAGTACTGACTGACTCCTGCATTATCTCCCTACCTGCCCACACACCTGTCATCTACCTTGAACTCCCTCCCAGCTGGCCTAATACTGTGCTCCATTTCTACAGCTCTTTCCGTGCAAAAGTACACTATGATAAGTACCAGAGAGGAAAAACACAAGTTTCCTACCACTGCACTGTCTATCACACTATAAAGTCAGAAGAACTGTCGGGAAACCTCCCTAGGAGTGGCCCGCTTTAAGCCTTTGGTGGATATTTCAATGTTCCTGCACAAGAAACCCATCAGTTTTCCACCATGCATAAGAAAAACCTAGCAACCCAGGGGAAATGCAAAGGCTACATCTACACTGCAGAATTAATGCAGTTTGACATCACTTTAACTGCCATGGTTCAATACTATGGAATTCTGGCATTTCTAGTTTGTAAGATACTTTGCCTTCTCTGTCATAGAGCTCTGGTACCACAACAAACTACAAATCCTAGGATTCCATCGGATGGAGCCATGATAGTTAAAGCAGTGTCAAACTGCATTAATTCTGCAGCCTAGGTTGAACCCTTCTCTCGATGTTATAAATAATTCTATACATGCAAGATCTCCCTACCCCCCCCCAAAAAAAATAGGGTAGCATTCAAACATACAACCTCTTCTCTATCAGCTTGCAGCTTCTGCAAATGCTGAGTAGTAGATCTACATTGATTTTGCACTTCTTTCAGGAAATACATCAAGACTTGAAGAAAAAATAAATCTCTCTAGGACACCTTCCAGAGGTAGGTAGTAGAGGTATAACAACATTTTTTAAAACAAATGTGGCATCGTCCCTTCAAAGCATCACATTTGGGGAGCACAATGCCAGGGGCTTTCCCTATGCACCTTTTCAAGGGAAAAGTGATTGTTCTGCTGCTGTACTACTCAAATTCAGTGCCAAAGTAACTTGCTTTTGAAAGGAAAATGGCTTGTTTTTGCTGGCAGCGGTACAGCCACAAAAATTGGGTGAAGGGGCCACATGCAACCCACCCACCCACACTTCAAATAGCATCTTCTGTGAAACTGGAGGCCTCTTCCATGGGAATGAAGTGACAACTCAGATGCTTCCATCTGATGTAACCTAAGAGCAGCTGTGAGCAGAAGTTTCCATCTCCTCTTGCAGGAGTTTAGATCGAAGTGAGTTCTTATTATATGCTTGGTAGCAATGTGGCGTAGAGGTTTGAGCATTGTTGGACTATGGCTCTGGAGACCAGGGTTCGAATCCCTGCTCAGCCCTGGAAACCCACTAGGTGACCCTGGGCAAATCACACGCTCTCAGCCTCAGGGGATGTCAATGGCAAACCACCTCTGAACAAATCTGGCCAAGAAAACCCTGTGATACGCCTTAGGGTTGCTGCCATAGGTCAGAAATGACTGGAAGGCACCCAACAACAAACCAACATCTCAACAGAGTCCTTCCCATACTCCCTACAGTAATTTCTGATGCTGAAGTAGTTTTGCAACACTTAGAATGAAAGTTCAAATCACTCTCTTTTTTAAAATATATGAAAACTCCTGTTTCCCTGAGTGCTCCTGAGCACTCTCTCTCACCCTCACTCTTTTTCTGTCTTCCCGGGTCCATCTACCCTGTAGAAATAATGCTGTTTGTATGCTTTGTATATGCTTGCTCCTACAGAATCCTCCAATTTGTACTTTTCTCCGGCACTAGCATTCACTGAGAGAGAAGCCTAAAGACCTTGCAGAATTACAAATGCCAGGATTCCATAGGATGGTGCTACAGCACTTAAACTGGTGTCAAACTGCATTATTTCTACAGTACAGATGCACCCTCTTTCTTGTTTTATATATATATATGTGTGTGTGTGTGTGTGTGTGTGTTTGCATTTGTGTTTTAGTATCCATTTGTGTTTTATTACCATCCAAGAGGCTATCTCCACATACCAATGTATGGTCTAAAACAGAACTTGGAATACAATTCCCAGAATCCCCCGCCCAGCATGGGCCTGAACAAACTTGATTCAGCAACCATGGCTGCATCCGCACTGCAGAAATAATCCAGTTTGAGACTACGTTAACTGCTGTGGCTCAACACTATGGGCTTCTGGGAATGATAGTTTGTTGTGGCACCAGAGCAGAGCACCAGAATTCCATAGCATGGAGCCATGGCAGTTAAAGTGGTGTCAAGCCAGATCATTTCTGCAGTGCAGATGCAACCTATGCTGGCACTAAACACATCTAGTCAGAACCAGAATGAGTAATTTCACGAGAACCTCAGGCACTCTGGTCTTAATTCTATGAAGGAACAAAAAAGTAGGATGTACATGTAATACTGGGGTAGGCAACCTTTTTGAGCCGGGGGCCAGGTTGCTGTCCCTCAGACAATTGGGGGGCCCAAGCACCAAAAATAAATAAATAAATAAAAAACATGCATGCACACTCTCTCAGCCCCAGAAAAGCCATGGCAAAACCCCTGTGGAGATTTTGCCAAGAAAACCCCAAGAACAAGTAATAACAACAATAATCATTATGGCAGGCGGCGGCGGCGGCAGGACTGGCCTGGGGCTGGTCCAAAGGCCTAGGGGGGCCGCATCCGGCCCATGCATCCGGCCCCCGGGCCTTAGGTTGCCTACCCCTGATGTAATACAATCATAATATATCACACTGCATGTAAGCTAAACAATGTCTGCCTTCTATAAGATCCTGAACCATTGACTTAACTGTTGTGATATCATAACACTGGACATTGCGTTTCCCCATACGCTCTCACGCACTTGTGTGTGTGTGCTTTCAAGTCATATTAACACAACGGTGCCTAAAGGGCCCAGGTGCTATAGGCTATATTTCAGCGGAAGGAATTGGCAAACCCATCTCTGAGTATTCCTTGCCTAAAGTAAACCCTATGAAACTGATGGGGTTGCCATAAGACAAGAGGCAGATACACATACACAATCCTTTGGTATATCATGGTTCAAGAAAAATATATATATAATCACAGCATGGCATATTATTTTTCTTCTAATACATTGCATCATCGGGGGGAATAAAAGCAGCACAGTGGTAAAAATCCATAATTTCTTGTAAAAATGTTTGTCCCAATTTTTCATATATCTAAATCTATATCTATCTCTACACACACACACACACACAAGGTAAGTGCTTAAACTTTCAAGGACCCCTGCACAGTTACAAACAACATCACAAAAACTGCTTTCTGGATTAGCAGATTTCTCCAACTTCATTCTACAAAACCAGAAGCCAGACTGAAGAGGGAGAAAGAAACAAAGATAATAGAAGAAAAAACCATAATTATTTTAACCAAAAAGCACACCTTAGGAAATGCAAAAGAAATCTCAACTTTTCCAAGCACTAAACCTCTCAGAAACAAACCCCCTTTACACAGTGGAAAAACTATATCCTACTTGTGGAAAAACTATTTGTAGAGTATCAAAGGGCTCCCTAAAGCATCAGATCCCATCTGATCTTGGAAGCTAAGCAGGCTCTGCCCTGGTTAGTACTTGGATGGGGAACTGGCAATGAATACCAGGTGCTGTAGGCTGCATTTCAGAGGAAGGAACTGGCAAAACCACCTCTGGATACTCCTTGTCCAAGAAAACCTTATGAAATTTATGGGTGACAGCCAACTTGAAGGCATACATACACACACAATGTGCTAATAATGTGCTACATGAAGGAAGGGATAGTGAAGGAAAGCAGGATCATGGCACAATTCCCAACCACAACACATCAATTGACCAATCCTGCCTTTTTCATCATGCATTTCATGCTATTTCCACAGGAGCATTATGTCCTTTGCTTGTCTGAGGTTAATACACCCTCCACACATTCCTTTCTTTCTTTTCCTGCATACAAACCAAATATATATTCAAGCACTGGTTGGGGTAAAGAAAGAAAGCAAACTCTGCACATGTACAATGGAACTCTTAATCAAGCAATCATTTTAGTACAGTCGATGACCCTATTAAATGACCATATTCCCAAATTCATAGGAATGCATGATACGAATTTAATGATCTAACTCCCTCCCGTGTTGCTCGACCAGGGTGACCAGATGTCCTCCTTTTCCAGGACATGTCCTCCATGTCCACCTTCACTCCAGGAAGAATTTCAAAATGTCCTCCCTTTTGAGCAGGACTAAGAAGCACGAATTTGCATTCATATTAGTGCTTTTTCACTTTAATTTCTCAATTCCCTCCACTTTTCTTAAATGTCCTACATTTTGTGGTGGTGACATCTGGTCACCCTGTTGGGCTGACCTCTGCCAAAAATGTACAAGCATTGCTCTCGATCTTTTTTGGGGGGGACTGCAACTCCCAAAATCCCCACCTGGTGGGATCACTAGCCATGCTGGCTGGGAACTGCAATCCAAAAAGAAGAATTTTTCCAAGCTCTGGGGGAGTCCCTCTGCTCACCAGAGAAATAAAATAAATAAAATACACTGAAAACTGACTTCAGAGATTTCCAGGAAGTGAAGCAGCTGCGCAGGCAGAGCAACACAAAAGTTACTTCCTTCTTTTCTGGAACAGACAAATGCAAAGGCAAATCAAGTCCCATCCACACTGTAGAAATCATCCAGTTTGAAACCGCTTCAACTGCCCCTGGCTCAGTGCTAGGGAATCCTGAGAACTAGTTTTGGGAGACCCTTAGCCTTAGCTCTGGTGCCACAGCAAACTACAACTCCCAGGATTTCCCTAGCACTGAGCCAAGGGCAGTTAAAGCGGTCTCAAACTGGATTAATTCTGCAGTGTGGGTTTTGGACCTCTCTTGGGTATCTTTGCAAGCTTTCAGAAGAGGGAAGGAGGGTCGCCTTGTTGCAAAGACTGGCTTTGCAAAGGGGTCAGCTGAAGGTTGGCCCTTTAGCAAATGCAAACCAAAAAGTCCATCAAAAAAAATTGTGCCTTTTGGTTGGCCAAGAAAGGTATCACTGGTGGATTTTTGTTGGCTTTGCAGAGGCAAAAGACAAATGCACAACAGGAAACAGAAGAAGACATGGCAGGGATGTGGAAGGAAGGAAGGAAGGAAAGAAAGAAAGAAAGAAAGAAAGAAAGAAAGAAAGGAGGAGGAGGATTAGGAAGTTTTTGCACTCCAGATAGGAAACCTCATAAAGAAAGAAATCAAGGAACCACAAGAAAATCAAATCGGATCTAGCAATCCAAGCTGGGAAAAAGTGATCACGAAGGTTTGTACTGGAGATGTTGGAATAAAGTTGCCATTAAGTTGCCCTCCAAAGGAACCCCTTGATCAGCATAAAAAGTAACGAAGAAAGGAAGCAAATCTTACCCTTTCTTTCTTTCTTTCTTTCTTTCTTCCCTCTTCTCTTTTTTTCCGCAGGAAATGCTTAATTAGCTCGCGGGTGGCTTCGTCGACTCCATGTCTGAGAAACTTATTTTCCCCCCCTCCACTCAAAAAAATAAAATTAAAATTAAAATTAAAATTAAAATTAACAAATCTGGAGAGGAGAGGAGGCAGAAAAAGCGATCCCCAAAAGTGGGAGGGAAGGAAAGAAAATTTAAAAAGGGGAGAAAAAAGGAGGAAGGGGAAAAAATCTTTTTAAATTTTTTATTTTGGAAATGGATCGTACCTTCCTTAAACTTCCAAAAAGTGAGAACAAACGACACCCCCTTTGGAAGGGATTTTTTTTTGGTTTGTTTTTTTTTTTTTTTTGGAAATAAACGTCTTTTTTCAAAGTCGGGGTGCAATCAAAGACACACAGAAAAATGCAATAGTTTCCTCTTTGCAACGGTGTCCACCCCTTGCAAAAAAATACCATTAAAATGAAAATGAAAAAAATAAAATAAAACATACAACCACACCAAAAGGCAAAAAAAAAATTACTTAGGCAATGAGGAGGCTTCCATCGCAGGCAAGACTGGGAAAAAGGAAGGAAGGAAGAAGCAAAAAAAGAAGAAGGGAGATCGGTGGATGCTGATCATGAAGCTTTGCAAAAGAGAACAACTTGGAGCAAG
>CM034710.1:122817867-122838564 GCA_020142125.1 Phrynosoma platyrhinos | reverse complement strand
CCTGGAACACCTGCTAAGGAAGATCAAAGAAGAAAGTGCAAAGTCAGGATTACTGTTGAACATCAAGAAAACAAAAATAATGACCACCGAGGACCACCCAGAGCAACAGATGCAAGCGACAGGAAAAGAGATTCCACCTCAACATGAGGAGGAGCTTCTTGGCAGTAAGAGCTGTTCAACAGTGGAACACACTCCCTCTGAAAGTGGTGGAGTCTCCTTCTTTGGAGGTCTTCAAACAGAGGCTGGATGGCCATCTGTCAGGGATGCTTTGATTGAGAGCTCCTGCATGGCACAATGGGGTTGGACTGGATGGCCTTTGTGGTCTCTTCCAACACTATGAAGATCTGCACAAGTTCAACCTAGACAATGAAGAAACAGAAATACCGTAGTAAAAGAATTCCCATGCCTGGGATCCAGCATTGATAAAAATGGGGACTGCAGTCAGGAAATCAGAAGAAGACTAAGAATGGGGAGGGCAGCTATGAAAGAACTAGAAAAGATTCTCAAATGCAAAGATATACACCTCAGCACAAAAGTTAAATCATACAAGCCAATGTATTCCCTATTACAATGTATGGATGTAAGAGCTGGACAGTTAAGAAAGAGGATAGGAAGAAAATCAATGCATTTGAGAGAATGTGGGGCTGGAGAAGAGTGCTGAGGATCCCATGGACAGCCAAAAGGACAAACAAATGGGTCCTAGAGCAGATCAAGCTGGAAACCTCCCTGGAAGAAGCCAAGATGACCAAACTGAGGCTGCCGTACCTTGGACATATCATGAGAAGAGAGGACTCATTGGAAAAGACAATAATGCTGGGAAAAGTGGAGGGAAGTAGGAAGAGAGGAAGGCCACATGCCAGATGGAGGGACTCTATGAAGGAGGTCACTTTGGGTATGAAGGGCTTGCAGGATTTAAGCAGAGCAGTGGAGGACAAAGGGTCTTCCTGGAGATGTCTCATCCATAGGGTTGCCATGAGTCGAGGTCGACTCGAGGGCAGTTAACAACAAAAGACAAAAATGCACGATATACAGTTGGCCTTCCATATCCACAGTTTTTTCTTAAATCCACCAATTCAAACATCCACAGACTGAAAGTGTTCCAAATAGATAGAAATTCCAAAAAGCAATCCTTTTTAAAAAGAGACATATGAACTTTATCACACAGGGGAAATCGGGGATTTAAACAGCAATTGTCCTGAGCAAAAAGCAATATCGCACTTAAGGTTTTCACACAACACCGCTATTAAACAGGCAATAATCAGAAACAAATTATTCATGGGGAAATCCATGAATCGCACAATAATCGCACAATAATGGGATGCTTTTCACACGACATTGCCATTATCGTGCGATTGTCCCGTGAAAAAAGCATCAAAATTGTGCCACTTTTTTATTCATGGGATAATGGCACGATAATGGCGACATCATGCAATGTCATGTGAAAAGCATCCCGTTATTGTGCGATTTTCATGGAGGCATAGCACTATTATCTCATCTCTTTTGCCTGTGTGATAAAGTCCTATGGCAATGTATGTAATGAGACTCAAGCATCCACCAGTTTTGGTATCCACGGAGGGATAAATAATGAAGAAAAAATCATTTTATCTGTTTTACTAGTGCTTATGGTTCCTCAGTTCTTAATGTGAGTTTTGTTGTTGTTGCTGTGTACCTTCAAGTCATTTCCCCGATCATGGGGTTTTCTTGGCAAGAGTTATTTAGAAGAGGTTTGCCATTGGCTTCCCCTGAGGCTGAGAGTGTGTGACTTGCCCAAGGTCACACAATGGGTTTCATGGCCAAGCTGGGAACCGAATCCTGGTCTTTAAAGTCATACCAGGCTTCCATAAGGGAGGTGAAGAGCACAACCAAAAAAAATTCTGCTCTGGAATTTAACTATACAGCTTCTATTCCTAGGGCATCTTATTAAATTACAAATTGCACAGCCTCCAACTGTATGGATTACTCCTCTATAATCCCACTTTTTAAGCTGCTTTTAAAATGTCCCAGCTTCTCATTCCTCCTCCCACTTTCCCTCTTTGTGCTCAGTCTACTTCAATTGCCGCAAACTGAGTTCAAAGTGCAGAAGTCATTTTCCCTCACTTTGTAGGGGATGAGAGGAAAGAGAGGGAGGACCTTGCCCTTCCTTGATGGCCTCTGCACTGCAGAAATAATAGAGTTTGTCACCACTTTAACTACCATGACTCAATGAGATAGAATTCAGGGATTTGTAGTGGCACTACAACACACTGACAGAAAGGGCTAAATATTTCACAATACTATAAATCCCAAACCTGCATCACATTGAACCATAGCAGGTGAAGTGATGTCAAGCTAGATTATTTCTACAGTACAGATGCACCCTTTGGAAATCTAGGAAAAAGCAAACTGCTGTAGCCCCTCCAAGCTTGTTGTTCTTCCCAATTCATTTTTTTTTTTTTTTTGCAGTCTTGACCATAATTTTTTGCATTCTTGACCACTCTGACATTGAGTTCTTGTGCCTTTTACTGGAGAGGGGTTTCTTCTGCAGGAAGTCTACTCCACTCACCCTAAAGCAACCCAAGATGTTCTCTCTATTCATTTCATCTGATCAAATATTACACAGTACTACCATTGCTGAGAGAGCAAGTGTGGCGTAGTGGTTTGAGCATTGGACTAAGACTGCGGAGACCTGGGTTCGATTCCCTGCTCAGCCATGAAGCCCACTGAGTGATTCGCACTCTGGTCCAAAACACATTGCAGAAATAATCCAGTTTGAGACCGCTTTATCTGCCCTGGCTCATTGCTAGGGAATCCTAGGAACTGTAGTTTATTGCGGCACAAGAGCTCTCCGACAGAGAAGGCAAAATGTCTCACAAAACTACAGTTCCTAGAATTCCCTAGCCTTGAGCCAGGGCAGTTAAAGTGGTCTCAAACTGGATTATTCCTGCAGTGTGATAAAGGGGAGAAGCAGACGAGGGCGTCCAGGACGCCCTGGGCTGGCGCGCCGTGGGGCCACAGCCTCCGCAACACGGCGCACCGGCGGCGTCCCTGGAAGGAGCGCTAAATCAGCGCTCCTTCCTCAAGACAGGGAAAGTGCGCCCTAAAAGCGTCGGGCGCACTTTCCCTGTCTTTTCCGCCGCAGCGCATCCAGTCGCTGCGGCGGGAGGTTGCCCCGGAAGCGCCGGCCGTGCGGAGGGCCGGCAGCTTCCAGGGCGACCTCAGGAAGAGGAAAGGAGCGCCGCTCGTGTGGTGGCTCCTCTTCCGGGCCTCGAGGACGACCTTTTTAGTCATCTGCCGAGGCCCTTAGTTTGCAGACTGCCAAAAATAGTGCAAATTGAATCCACTTTCACTGCCCTGGCTCAGTGCTAGGGAATCATGGGAATTGTATTTTTTTCTGAGACATTGAGCCTTTTCTGTCAGAGAGCTCTACTACAGTTTTCATGATTCCCTAGCACTGAGCCAGGGCAGTTAAAGCGGACTCAATTTGCACTATTTCTGGCAGTCTGCAAAGGCCCTTAGACCTCTCTCAGCCTCAGGGGAAGGCAATGGCAAACCTCCGCTCTGAACAAACCTTGCCAAGAAAACCCCATGATCGGTTTGCCTTAAGGTCGCCATAAGTCAGAGACAACTTGAAGGCACACAACACAATACAACACAACACTGCGGAGGTGGACGCATTATTTTGCAATGAGAATAACCAGTTGTTCTCTCCTCCAGCTGAATAACCAGAGAACTCTTTGCTTGGAGAACTCCTCCTCATCTTGTGGGTTTCTGGCTCTCTGGTTCTAGAGGAAGTACAACTCAATGTTTCCTTTCCTGGCGCTTCTTTAGAATGGCTTTTTCCGGTATTAGTTGGGATTTCTCTCGCTTGGGCCAAACGGCGCAACATGTCTGCAGACACAACAACACTGTGCCTCAGCCCCAGCTCACCAGCTTCATTGTAGAGGGATATAACCATTGTTGTTACAGGCATTTTGAAGGCTCACAAACTAGTGGGAATGAGAATCGTGCCAAAAATGGAGCAAAGAAAGAAAAGACCCACTTCCATAGTGAGAACGACGCGTGGACTGGAATTGATTCACCAACCCGGAGCGAAAACGAATCGCAAACCAGGTTAAATGTAAGTGGGAATGAGCCCTTGCCTTTACTGGGACAGCTACTGCCTAGCACCAGCATCTACAATGTGGGGGAAAAAAAACTGCAAATTGAGTCCACTTTAACTGCCCTGACTCAGTGCTAGGGAATCATGGGAACTGTAGTTTATTGTGGCACCAGAGCTCTGTGATAGAGAAGGCTTAATGCAGGGACAGGCAACCTTTTTGAGACCTGGGCTGGTCTCCCGTTGCCCAGGTCTCGGCTGGGCCGGGGGAATGGCGGCGCGCGCACTCACGCACGCACGTGCATGCACCCTCCTCCGCCGCGCGTGGGACCCCCCCGCACATGCTGCCGCGGCCGTTACTGCGGTCACCGCTGTAGCACGCGCGGCCGCAGTTGCCACGGCGCATGTCGCGGCCGCCATTTTGGAAGTCCAAATCGCGGCCGCGACATGTTTGTGCATGCACAAGAGTACTGCACATGCGCAAATGCGTCACGACCGCCATTTTGACTTCCAAAATGGCAATCGCAGAGAGCATGGCTGCAAAGCGGCAAAAATGCTTCCCGGGGGTGGCACGCGGTGGCGACGGCGACGGCGGCAACCTTTGGCCTGGGCCGGTAAGTCCGGGGCCCGGGGCCTTAACCGGCCCACGGGCCATAGGTTGCTGGTCCCTGGCTTAATGTCTCAGAAAAAAATACAATTCCCATGATTCCCTAGCACTGAGCCAGGGCAGTTAAAGTGGACTCAATTTGCACTATTTCTGCTATTTCTGGCAGTCTGCAAAGGCCCTAATTACAAGAGGATGGGTCCAGATTTTGGTTTGTGCCGCTTGGCTGATGGAGGGTAACTTCCTTCCTCCTTCAGTTTCATGAAACTGGCAGAAATTGGACCTGATTCTGGGTTTCTCATATTGAGATGTTCCTTTTTCCGATCCAACCATGGTGGTTCTGTGGTTCTGGGAGCTACAGATTTTTTAAAAAACGAACTTTTCCATGCTCAAATGTGATGGCATACAGGCCCTCTTTTATACCTATAATTCAAGACAGGTTTTGCCTGTGTGCACATGCATGTACGCACATGTGAAGGTGGAGCACACGTTTCTGCTAAAATATAGCATCAGTACAGTCCTTGACTCCCTATGTGCACCTGTTAGTGGTTAACCCCTTTCCTTGAAAGAAAGGCAAGGCCCAAAAACAATCGCAGTCAAAACCTGCAGCCCAAATGATGCTGATGTTTCCTCCTTTTTGCTGCCTGTGTGTACATTAGCTGCAGAAAGGATCGTAGCTGAAGGAGACACACCCCGGCACATCAGATTTGCTCTTTGGACTCTTTAAAAACAAAGCCCAAAAAACTTAACTGTATATAAGATTTGTGTGCTTTTACTGGAGCCAGACAACTATAACCAGGCCAAGAACTGGAGACAGAAGTTGCGTGGTGGACGATGGTATGGCTGCTTTGTGATGTGGGAGTGTGGGAGACTTCACTGGCCACAGGTAACCCACAGACCAAATGGACAAGCAGACTGCCAGAAATAGTGCACATTAAATTGAGTGCTAGGGAATCATGGGAACTGTAATTTATTGTGGCACCAGAGCTCTCTGATGGAGAAGGCTCAATGTCTCAGAAAAAAATACAATTCCCATGACTCCCTAGCACTGAGCCAGGACAGTGCCTCAATTTAATGTGCACTATGTTTTCCCCAACCCTAGCATAGTGCTAACTTTTGAAGCATTGACAGGAGAGAATTTTGTTTCAGCTTTAAAAAGAAACCAGCATTTTGCAAAATGTACCAGATTCTCCAGACTCTGAATGGAAAGCATTTCAGAGGGGAAAGAAAATAAAATGTGGAAGAAATCAGTTTTTCGGTGCAAGTTCTTAGGGTTGCAATGCGGAAATCGTCCAGTTTGACACCACATTAACTGCCATGGCTCAATCCCATGGAATTCTGGGAACTGCACTTTCTTGTGGCATCAGAAATCTCTGACACAGAAGGATAAATGTCTCACAAATCTACAGTTCCCAGAATTCCATAGCATTGGGCCATGACAGTTCAAGGCGAACTAGATTATTTCTGCAGTGCAGATGCAACCATAGTTTTCCAAATTCGGGGGCTGAATTCCTGTATATTCAGCCACATTATGACTAACTCAAAGTTAGTACTAGTGCATCATCTCCCCCCCCCCCCATCCCCAAGGCTACTGCCATAATGCAGAATTAATGCAGTTTGACAGCACTTTATCTGTCATGGCTTCATCTTATGAAAGCCTGGGACTTGTAGTTTTTTGTGGCACTAGAACTCTCCAAGAGAGAATACAAAATGTCTCACAAAACTGAAAAATATGACGACAGAACAAAACAGGTGGAGATTATCCAGATGTAGCTGCCTTTTTTTGGCTGAAATACTGGATTTTTGCTGATGCATTGGAACCTTTAAGATAAAAGTATGTATTTGATAGATTAGTTAGGAGATACTGATTTTACAGCTCTTTACATATATGAGCTCTGAAGGAAGAAGGTGTTACTGCTACTGTGAATAATGGCAAGAATTACATGAAACAATGAATTTTCATGCATCAAGGACTGAATGCTGTCTTTTATATCTCTGGGGTTTTTTTCCTAATGCATTAGAACCAGTGGAATGTGTGAGACAACTTTGTGGTTATATATTTGTGTATAATGCATACATCCAATTGTAACAGTAATACTACTAATGACATAAGAATTGCACACAGTATTACCATAATAGTTTGCGATATTGTTTTTAGAATTGGCTGATATAGACACACACTACTATCACTCTTGGCGATTGGATCTTGAACAAGAATTGCCGCACGCTTGGGAGGATGGCTGAGCTGCAGCCAGCTTTGATTTGATTTTCTTCTCTAGCGAAAGGAAGAAGCAAAACACTTGTCTGGATTACTCTTGCCTGGCAAGTGTCCAGACAAGTCTTGACCAGCCCTTCTTTCCTCCTTGCCTTGCTCACTTTCCCAAGGGGATGTTGTTACCTGTGCTGTCCTTAAGATCTGTGGCCCTTGGCCAACCACATATTGCACAGTATAGTGGTTTGAGTATGCCTCTCCCATGCATCTGGGGAAGTAGGTTCCAGTCTATGAAAGCTTATGCTACCAATTTATTTCGCTGCTACAAGATCCCTTTGCATACTGAGCACTGTGACTCTGGAGACCAGGGTTGGAATCACAGCTCAGCCATGGAAACCCCCTGGATGATGAACTTGAGCAAGTCACATTCTCTCAGCCTCAGAGGGAAGCAAAGGCAAATTCCTTCTGAGCAAATTTTGCCAAGAAAAACCCACTATAGGTTTGCCTTAGGATTGACATAAGTTAAAATCTGACTTGAAGGCACACACCAATAGCTGTATGTGATGCACAGTCTGTCCTCATCCCTTAAACTAGCCCTCTGCTCTCTGGTGTGTTAAATGAAGCATTCCCAGCATCAGATTGAACTGGGAGCCCAGTTAGCTTCTGGATGTCGAAATGGGAATGAGGTACACCATCTTGTCCTTTACTTCAAGCAGCATAATTGTGTATGTATTTCAGTTTTTACTAGCATAGCATAGACAATCAAAGTTTAGAATTAGATGGTGAGAGCTCAGTTGTATACTTGACTGGCCTTGGGACAATTTCTGCTCTCTTAGCCTCAGTCTTCCCATCTGCAAAATGGGGGGAAATGATGCTGAGCTGTCATAGAGTTGGACATATTTTGCGATACTGGATTCTGGACAAAATAGCTTAAGCATAGGTGATATACAGCCCTGGGATTAAATAGGTAGTCAGTCAGCTGCTCCTACTTAAGGAATTATTTTAGGATTTTTTTGGAATAACAAACAACTAATCTGAAAAGACATCAAGTCTTTCACCACACTGCTCACAGAAAAATATGTGTGTGTGTGTGTGAGAGAGAGATGGGGGTAATCAACATGTCTGTGCAAAAGACAACAAAAGAACAGTTTGGCTGCAGTCTGGATGGAGACAGGAAGAGGCACTGAAGGTTGCTTTCAGATTTTGTTATTCTTGGAGCAGTGCCATTGAAATCAATGGAATTTATATGAGTTATTGATCAGGGCTGCCCCAAACCCGGTTAATATGGGTGAATCAACTCGGCAAGTATGATTAAATTGGGAACCAATCTAGAAAACTGGGTTCAGGAGTGTTTAAGCCTGTATGGGGAATTTGTTATAATTCTACCCATATCCCATCATCTTTGACCACTGGCCATGCTGGCTGGGAGCTGGAATCCAATAACTTCTCAAAGGTTTTGCCAACATTGCTGTCAGTCGACTCAGAGTGCTAGCTGTTACCCTAGAAGTCTGATGTGGGACATGTGGACTTTGTTTTATGTTCAAATGTTTAAGATAGCCATTGTCACCTGTACTCAACCAGTATTCCTCCTAGACCTCCTTTTCTTCCTCTTTCTCCTCTGTCTACCTGGAAGTTCTTTAGCTGCATTGGCATTGGGAGGATTGTGAAGGGTGCTGGATAAATTCAGATTTTTGATGTTGGATTACTGTATTGTATCTTCAGTAAATAATGCAATAAAACTTAAACTGAGGGAAAATGGGGATTCTGCTCTAGTCAATCCTACAGTTAGTTGCATTGTGTGCCTGCCTACAACAGGAAAAGTAAACAGCAGCTGTCTCCATTGTCCCTTACATACATAAAAAGCAAAACAGAAAGAAAGGGGAGAACAGATTAGCCTGCTTTTGCACCTATCCCTGACATGTTTTTTAAAAGCATACATCTGAAAGTTTGGCCACCAAAATGAACATCATAAAAAAAGCAGAAGAGGACGAGAGAAGAAGGTATCATTGGATGCATTTTGGGAGAAGCCTTAAAGGTTAGAAAGGTTCAAAATATTTTTGTTTGCTTATGACAATTGTTTCATTCCACATGTACATATAGTTTTGAATTTAAAAATTGCTGAAACATGTTGAAGAGCTTTTCTTTTCTTTTTTAAATAGTGCAGGAAGTTGTCCCTGTCCTTCCTATTTTATATTTGACTCTGGTTCTAAATTTTATGTTAAATGGGTACTGCCATAAACTACACTTGTATTGCTATAATACTTTTCTCAAGAGTTTTGAAGTAAGGAATAACAAGTAAAGTACTTAACCTGTTGCTTTTATTAGTAATGCCAGCAGAACGAGATCATCATGTTTTGAAACTAATGTGACAAAATACAAAGTACAAAATTTACTTCATCGGTATAAAAAGTAAAATTTTCTAATTACTGTACTTTATAAAGTTACTTTTTAACGGCATTTGAGACATTTCTAGAGGTGTTTAGCTTTATGCACTCTTTTATCACCACTACAAAAGACTCATGTTTGAATTATTAATATGAGCAGTGATAACAAATTAAGGTTTGACCCCATAAGAATTAACAAAAACTGATTACTTTAAAAAATTACTTCTGACTTTTCTATAAAGTTGTTACATGTGTCTTGATATTTAATATCTTACAGTTTCAGAGTTATGTACATTTTAGTAGTTTTGCAACAGTACTTCCCATTTAGATGGTATCTTCTCTTCTGTCCTTTTGTTTTTTTGTTAATCAGAAACGAACTTTTGTTTCTTTATTCCCAAATAAAATCAGCGTTCCTAGCTAGCACAGTCTGCTGACCATTTTTATTTATTTATTTATTTATTTATTTATTTATTTATTTTTGTTCTCCAGCTTCCAAACCACAGTGGGTCTTATTTTACCTACCAATGAGGAAGTAAGAACATATGGCTTTGGAGATAAGAGATTTGTGCTGGCTGGCTGTTGAACAGTGCGGCCACTTTCCACGCAAGCCCATTTATAAACCAAACTGTGCGTAAGCGGCCCCGTCAGCTTGTGATTGTTTCTGGGATATTTTCCATCCAACGATTCCATCCCTCCTATTCCCCTCCCCAAATTTGCCATCCAATTTGCAAAGGAAAAACTGCAAATTTCCTGCAGGAAGATAAGTTTAAAGCAAGAGGGATTCCAGCTGTAAACCAGTCAAATGCAGGCTTGGAGAAGTTTGTTCTGTTTTGGACTACAGCTCCCAGAATCCCCCAGCTAGCGTGGCTATTCTGGAAGCTTTAGTGCCATCCTGTTCCTTCTGTGCACACACAAAAGGAAGGAATTGTAAGTGAAAAGAAATTTTGCCAAGGCTTGGACAAATATCCAGTGCTAAAATATACGCAAGGTTGTATTTTGTACTTTACTTTTTTCCAGTTCTGTTTGGGCTTAATAGGAGGTTCAGGATTTATTGCACTGCTTGTGTGGTGAAATAGATGGAAGTTTCTTCTGCTCATTGCAAGATGAGAAAAAGCAATAATAATTATAATAATAAAGGATGATGATGATAATGTCTGGGCTGTAGCTCTTATAGAAAAACTGACACAGCAGGCATACTTTCCAACACTGAACAGATGAACACCAGACATAGCCAAGCAACATCAGAATGTGGTCAAGAAGGCAAAAGTTATTAATAAAGAAAAAGACATAAGCTAGGAGATGCTGTAGCAGTCTTCTTTCATCTGAGTCTACTGGAAAAAGTAAGATTCTGCCTCCTTCTCTCCAACTTCTTCCCTGTTCAATTTATTAAGCGTAAGCTACTTTTACACTCTGAACAAAATTTGCACTAACTGAAGTGAGCTGTGGACAAAGGAGGAAAGAGGGAGGAGGAGAAAGAAACTGGAATATTTTTTAAAGCAGCTGAAAAAAAAGTTGTTGGTACTTGCCTTCACATTGTTTCCAACTTATGGCGAGCCTATCACAGGGTTTTCTTATCACGATTTGTTCAGAGATGGCTTGCCTTTACCTTCTTCTGAGAATGAGAGAGTGTGACTTTATGAACATAAACAGCCTCCACCAACAGTTTCAACAGTGATATTGGCCATGTACGTTGAACCAGAGCTTGGGGCATTAAAAGTTGTTGTTAGCCATGATTTTTCAAGATTAACAGAACAACAAATTAATAGCATTAGGATTTTTTTAAAATACAACATATAACGTTATTGGCATGTTGTTATTGGTTGAGTATCCCTTATCCAGAAATCCAAACTCCTCCAAAATCCCAAACTGCCCACATGGGTGGCTGAGATAGTGACATCTTTGTTTCCCGATGGTTCAGTGTACACCAACTTTGTTTAATGTAGAAATTTATTAAAAATATTGTGTATAAGATTACTTTCAGGTCATGTGTATAAGATGCATAAATAAATTTAATGTTTAGACTTGGATCCCATCTCCAAAGTACCTTATTATGTATATGCAAATATTCCAAAATCTGGAAAAAAAACTAAAATCCAAAATACTTCTCATCCCAGTTGTTTTGGATAAGGGAAGCCCAACTTGTATTATTATCACTAACGTTTAATTTTGTAACATGGCACAGATCTTATCACTAACATTTAATTTTGTAACATGGCACAGATCTACTGTATTTTAATGTGAAAATAAATATGTCTCATCATTCTCCAAAACCTACACAGACCAGAAAGTGTAGGAAGTGTCCACCGATTCTTTCTGGAGTTCCTAAAACAGCCCTTCACTCTTTTAAACAGGGCTCTTTAGGCACCAGGAAGCTGTGGGCGGTTGCCTTTCAGGTTTCCTGGATTGTAGTAAAGTTGACAGAGAAGACAGAGAGTGCATTCACACTCACCTTTTTGTCCCGAGAAGATCCGAATCTCTTCTGTGATGCAATACCAGGAGATCCGAATCTCCTCTGTGATGCTAGCGGGTCACTGTTCCCACTAGGTTTACCAATATCAAATCTCCCCAAAGCATTTAAACACTGCTCAACATTCACATTGGTGCTGTATTGTTCCAAAATGGAGGCGCCTCTGTTTCCTGGAATGACCTTGCATGACCCAGATCGATCTGGTAGCCTGATCACACTACCAAAGATATGGATCATTGCAGCACAACAAAGATGCAGTAAGGGACCCGGTGCCAAATGCATTGGATTCAGTGAGTGTTTTCACGGGGGTTCCCCGGCAAACTGCACAGTGCAGTTGGGGGAAGTGTGAACACCATGAAAATAACCCCAAGTTCCACACCAGGTTATTTTGTAGTGTGAATGCAACCAGAGAGTGTGTCCCACTCTGCTTTGAATGGTATGGGACACTTCACATCAAGTACAGAACTGAAGATACCACAAATAATTAAAAGTATACTAATAACAGTGCAATGATTTGCTCCTGAAACCCAGGCAACAGTAATTGTAATGAGATGCTTGTGGAGACAAGGAATGAGTAATGCAACCATTTACTTTTGAAAAGTAGTATTACATGCCCAACACTGAAGCTAACCACCTGCATCGGAAGACATGTTTATCATTGCTTTGCAAGCTATCTCACGTGACGGATAGGCAAAAAAAAAAAATTGGACTCCAATGTTCCTGGGACCAGTGAGAGCCAGCGTGGCATAATGGTTTGAATGCTGGTCTATGTTCAGACAGGCATTTTAAATAGAAAGTTTTTAAAGAATGGGCTGAGGTGTTACATTGCTTTAAAGTATTTTAACATTTTTATCTTTTTAACTGTATTCTTTTAACATGTACAGTTGGCCCTCCGTTTTCACGAGGGATCTGTTCTGGACACCCCCCCCCCGTGAAACTGGAAACTTGCCAATATTCAAGCCCCGTAGGCTTGAATGGTATTATGCACCTGTGGGCATGTGCCCCATTTAGTTCCCCTCTGTTTGTCCCTAGCGTATAAGTGAGGGACGCAGATTTGAAGTCCACAAAAATTGAGGGGCGACTGTAATTTGTTTTAATATTTTAATAATTTAATTCTATTTTAATATACCTTTTTGTATGCTTTTAAATGTACTGTGTTTTAATATTGTAAGCTGCCCTGAGTCCCAGTTTTGGGGAAAGGGTGAGATATAAATATATAGAATCATAATCATAGAATCATAGAGTTGGAAGAGACCACAAGAGCCATCCAGTCCAACCCCCTTGCCATGCAGGAACTCCCAGCCTCTGTTTAAAAACCTCCAAAGTAGAAGAATCCAGCACTCTCTGAGGTAGTGTCTTCCACTATCAAGCAACTTTTACTGTTGGGAAGTTCCTCCTAATGTTTAGGTGGAATCTCTTTGCCTGTAGCTTACAATATGACTCTGGAGACTAGGGGTCAAATACCAGCTTGTCCACAAAACCCACTGGATAACCTTGGGCAAGTCACATGCTCTCAGCCTCAGGGGAAGGCAATGGCAAACCTCCTCTGAATAAATCTTGCCAAGAAAACCTCATGATAGATTTGCCTTAGAGCAAATTTTGCCTAAGTAGGGAATAACGTAAAGGCACACAATAGCAAAAGCTAGGGATCAGCATCACATTTGTGCCCATTGCCTACAACTGTTTCATTCCTATACATTGTCAAGGAACTAACAGCTGATGGTCCAGGGACCACCATTTTGAGTAGCACTCTGTACATCGGAGCACCCTCTGAATAGTATTTTATACAGCATTTCAATCTCTGTTGCATGCCTGCTGTTTTAAGACACTACAGGCAGGTATTCAGGATTCTATGGCCTGAATGCATTGTACAAATGTGCATATTTTCTCTCAGCTGTGCTACATTAATCCTGCCTTCACTATCCACAGGGAGAAACAGGGAGATAACAAAGAATACTCAAACTCTACCCATGCAAGACTGCTGTATACCTTCAGCTATTTAGATTCCATTAGACAACACTCTGGTTTTCAACAGACCACATACATATTTTGAAGCTTTCCATTAACAACATGAGAAATGTGTGTGTGTGTGTGTGTGTGTGTATTTTAGATGTTAGTCAGATGCCTACATGTTGTTTCAGCCTTTAGTTAAGATGGTATATGGATCCTGCCTACAAAAGATATCCTCCCCACCAAATACCATCTTAACTAAAGACTGAAACAACACGCAGGCATCTGACTATCATCTCCAATGGTTTTTCTCCTATTTGGTTTGTAACATCTTGCCTCATGATGAAGAAGCCCATGGATCTTCAACAAGTATATTGTGCATTTTGGTTGGCCAGTAAAGGTATCACTGATGGATTTTTGTTTGAATTTGCTAAATGGCCAACACAGGTACCCTTGAATATTTTCTGTATTTTAGAGTTAAGATTCACATTTTAAAGATTCTCAGAGTGCTATTGGTGGAATTGCAAAGGTCTGGAATATATCATGGAATGATTTTTGTTGGACAGAATAATTGCAAATAAAACATTAGCCGCTAAAGAATAATGTATGTCAAGTTGCTGTCAAAAGGGTAATCACCGAAAACCCAGAAATTAAAGTACATGTATCCATCAGCGCCACCTATTGGCTTATATCTTTTGACAAAATTATTTATTTACCTTGAAAACTTTATTCTAACATATAATTTGTCATGCCTTTTTCAATCTAGGCTATTCATTGCCATGCATCACAGCTTGGAAAAGTTATGTCTTGGGCTACACTGCCCAGAATCCTCTAGCCAGCTGGAAAATATTTATGCACAAATGCTATTTTCTGCCAAAAAAATACCAACTGTGAATTTTGGGTCCCAAACTGCAACTAGTAGTCTTTGAAACTGCACAGTTTTTGAGGACTTTTTCGCAGGAGGAAGAAAAATGCTAAACTTACTTTTTGTTTCCTTGAGGAATGAAATTAGTGAACAATGTATATATATGAAGAGAATATGTAGGCATACATATATGCTAGCCATTTATGGCTAGTATTCTGTTGTAGCATTGGATAAATATGATATCATCACCATGTTTCAAAGCATTTTTTTATTTTATTATTTTTTAAAATTAATAAAAAAAGAAAAAAAAAAGAAATTAATGAACAATTACATCCCTATCCCCACAAGCCACCCACAACTAGACCATAGCTACTACAGTCTCCCCTGTGACTACTTACAAGTGTCTCCAGAGTTTGAGTAATGTCTGTTTTGGACTACATCTCCCAGCATGGCCAGTGGAAGTTGTAGATGTAGCTACACCTTTCTGAGCATGTATGTAGGGCCAGTGAGCAGCAAGACCTCCCATGTGCTGTGGATAAAAATGTTACAAGTATAGGTGTTACTGATAAAAAAAAATCACCCAAAAGCACACACACATGTACATTGTTTTGCCCATATCTGGCTGGATGGCAAAGTCTTACTTGAATTATTTTTGGACAATGTCAGATATGAGAAGCGAGCGAACAAGCCACTTGGCTGGATCAGATGGTTATCTTCTCATTGAACAATAGGAATATAGTAGAAAGTTTTAAAATAGCTCCATTGCAAATAGGAAGCCTCATAAATCAACAGGGATAGAGGAAACGTGAGTAATTTTTTAAAATATGATTACATAAACTCACTTAGTGGCATTTTGCCAGTGCATGGATCCTTGAAAGTACAAATCCATAGCAAATGTAGGAGAAATTTAAGGAGAGAATTCTGTCTCATTATCTGACATCAGAAATATCAAGTTACAGTATGAAGATATTATTGTTGTTGTGCGTCTTCAAATCATTTCAAGTTTAAGGGAACCCTAAAGTGAAGCTATCCTAGGGTTTTCTTAGCAAGATTTGTTCGGGGGGTGGGGGATGGATGTGTCCTTGCCCAAAGTATATATTATTGGGTTACAGAAATGATGGTGTTGTCTAGTTTCTAACACTTTGGGAACATTACAAGGCAGCCTCTCCAGATGCACTGGACCACAACCCCCATCCAGTATGGGGATTGTGGAATTTGTAATTCAACATCCCTGGACCACACCATGTTGGGGAAGGTGGTTGTATTTTGTTATCTTTTGTAAGATATGCTTAAAATGTCACATGCTGATAAATGTATATAGACCAATCTAAACAGGGTCAGCCCTGGTTAGTACTTGAATGGGAGACCAGCAATTATTTCCATTTGCTATTAGGGTATATTTCAGTGGGAGGAACTGGCAAAAGTACCTCTCAGTATTCCTTGCCTAAGAAAACCCTATAAAATTAACGGGGTCACCATAAGTTGAAACATAAGAAACAAACATAAGAAAGCCTAGTAGCACAGTGGCAAATTGTGAAGTACAAGAGCTCATTGTGAGTAGAGTTACCAAATGTTGAAAAGCAAGAAAGAGAAGACATTTACCCACTGCCTGCTTCAAACTACCGATTGACATGATCATGACTCTCACCTTAAATACCCCTATTGTAGAAGCCATGATAATTGCAACTAGAAATATTCCTAACCTCCAACGTATTTAAATAATAATTTTGCCTTCCCTTTCCCCTTTCCTCATCTCTTCTGACAGCTGCCTCAACCTGTTCCATCAACCCCATGCAGCTGGAGGCAGGGGCATCACTAAGGAGGTGCATAGGGTATGGGCCGCACTGGGTGGGACTGGTGTCCACTAGGACATTTTATGTGGATGGCACCACTGCTCCCCAAACATGTGGGGGGGGGTCTCAATGGGCGGAGAAAGGGGATGCTTGCTCATAGTTACACACTGGGTGACACAACTCCTAGTGATGCCACTGGCTGGAGGCTCCCTCCGTTCTCTCACAAATATTTGAAGGGATGTCATATTGAGGATGGAGCAAGCTTGTTTTCTGCTGCTCCAGAGACTAAGGGCCTTTGCAGACTGCCAGAAATAGTGCAAATTGAGTCCACTTTTAGGGTTAGGGTTATTGCCAGGGAATCATGGGAATTATTTTTTTTCCTGAGACATTGAGCCTTCTCTGTCAGAGAGCTCTGGTGCCACAATAAAATACAGTTCTCATGATTCCCTAACCCTAATCCTCACTAAAAGTGGACTCAATTTGCACTATTTCTGGCAGTCTGCAACACCTCTAAGACATGGAGCAATGGGTTCAAACTACAGCAAAAGAGACTCTACCCAAACATTAGGAAGAACTTCCTGATTGCAAGAGCTGTTTGACAGTGGAAAATGCTGCCTTGGAGAGTGGAGTCTCCATCTTTGGAGGTTTGTAAACAGAGGCTGGATGGCCACCTATCGGGAATGCTTTGAATATGATTTCCTCCATGGTAGTGGGTTGGACTGGATGGCCCTTGGGGATCTCTTCTGACTTTATGATTTGGCTAATTTGCCTTTCCTCTCCAGGTACATCTCTCTTCCCACATTCACACACACATACCTATCCTGCTCTCTTTCTGAGCACTCCACAGGGCTGGCCTTCATTCCTCCTTCTATCAGAGCTCTTGATGGCATCAGTGAGATGGTGATGAGGAGGTGGAGTTGGCAGGCAACAGGCAGAGAAGCAACTGACCTTTTAAAAATCCAAGAAATTTTAGTTCTGAAAAAGGGGACATGCTTCTGAAAAGGAGGGCATATGGTAGACCTAGTAGAACAGCCCCTACATCCCTGCTCCCAGCAAGAGTGAAATGTTCAGGAAGCTGTGTTGATCCATACCAACAATCCATAGCATCATAGAATCATAGAGTTGGAAGAGACCCCAAAGACCATCCAGTCCAACCCCCTGCCATACAGGAAGATACAATCAAAGTACTCTTGTGAGATGGCCATCCAGCCTCTGTTTAAAAACCTCCAAAGAATGAGACTCCTCTGGGGGAGTGTTTTCTACAGCTCTTACTGTCAGGAAGTTCTTCCTAATGTTGAGGGCGAATCTCTTTTCCTGTAGTTTGAATCCCTTGCTCTTCTAGGTCTTGTTCTCTGGAGCAGCAGAAAATAAGCTTGCTCCCTCCTCAATATGACATCCCTTCAGATACTTAAACAGGGCTATCATATCCCCTCTTAACCTTCTCTTCTCCAGGCTGAACATACTCAGCTCCCTAAATTGCTTCTCACAGGGCATGATTTCCAGACCCGTCACCATTTTGGTCGCTCTCCTCTGGACACGCTCCAGCTTCTCAATTTTTGAATTGTGGTGCCCAGAGCTGGACACAGTATTCCAGGTGAGGCCTGACCCAAGCAGAATAGAGTGGCACTATTACATCCCTCAATCTCGACACTATTGATTCAGCATTGAATTGCATTGGCCTTTTTAGCTGCTGCATCCACACTGTTGACTCATGTTCAACTTGTGATCTACTAGGACTCCAAGATCCCTTTCACATGTAGTCTTGTTAAGCCAAGTGTCCCCCATCTTATATCTATGCATTTAATTTTTTTTCCTACCTAGGTGTAGTACCTTACGTTTCTCCCTGTTGAAATAAATTTTGTTAGTTTTGATCTAGCTTTCTAATCCATTGAGGTTATTTTGAATTTCGATCCTCTCCTCTGGGGTATTAGCTACTCATCCTAATTTGATGTCATCTACACATTTGATAATTATGTCCTGTATTATTTCATCCAAGTCACTGATAAAGTTGTTGCACATTTTATCTCTGTTTGCAACAGGTCTTTTGTAAAGTGAGTGGATCTTAATTTCCTATTCCAAACCAAGCCTCCCTAGGATACTTTACATAGCTCATAACTATGTGTTATTGGTGGGGAAAATCCATTTCCCTTCCAGCCACTGTCAGAGCTGCAACTAAGCTCAGAGGGAACTGGGGAGTTGGAGTACGCTAACAGATAATATTGTTAACAGATAATATACACTAACAGATAATATTGCCCTTGTTAATAAAAAAAAAGTCCTGTTGCTCCAACCTGTTGAGCTCAGAGTCCACTGCATCACTGGGAATACCCACCTGGAGGATGAACTAATACAGAAGCTATACAGCAGTCTTAGGGACCTTATCACACGGAGTCTAATGCAGACCTAATCCAAAGGGTATCCGTAGCTAATACGTATTTTTTCCCCATGTTTACACACGACGTTGCACCGAAACATGACAGAACCCGGAGCTAATCCGTAACGAATTGAGATCTTTTGACATTCGGTTTTTTGGGGAAGTACAACCGCGCTTTCGGAATCATTGCGCAATGGCCGCGCAGGCGAAATACATATGATCACGCAATACGTATTGTGAAGCATTTCCCCGCCCTGACCCATGGTTCCCCGCGCTACTTCCCATGGATCTGTGAGGAAGCTTCTTATGACGTGTCCGTCTTGTTTGGATTGGGCAACAAATGGGACGGGTAAACATGGTCCTCTGTAATTTATGGGATTTTCTAACTTGTGTGTGCACGGAGAATACGTTTCCAGGATGCGTGTTCCGGGAAGCGCGATAAATGCGCTATGGCGGTAATTGCGTGTGGTAGGCATTTACATATTGTGGGAGCTCTTTCAGTTCATTTTGGTATAGAACTGAATTTATTCCTATTTCGGTTACTTTTCGCTTCGTGGCCAGCGTGTGATAAGGTCCTATGACTAGCCATCAGAAAGTGTTATATTAGTCCTGCGGTGCAAATAATGCTGAACCAATGTCCATCACTGTAAGATAAAACCAGATGCTGGATGGGAGAATTAGGGAGTTGTAGTTCCAAAAATTAATTTTTCAAATTCTGGACAAAACTCCTGTCTTCCCTGGAGGGTAACTGCAAACGTGCATGGGAAAGTATCCGCGACTACAGACATTGTTGTACCACTCCAGACATGACTAAATATAAAACCTCATTGTGCGACCATCAGCTCCAGAGGCCGAAGAAAATGAATCAAAATCTGAGTGTGACTAACTGGTGAGTCATCGGTGGCATGGCACATTTTAATTATAGAAACAATAGCATGGAAGTTGAGTGCTAAGCTTTCAAAGGTTCTTTGAGCAGTGTCTCCTGAATAAAGCTAAAATACCATGTTCCCAGTCCTGCTGATACTTGGGCACATGTCATCCTTATATTCCCAAAGATTGATTTCAGGGGTGGGAATTGTGCAGACCGCAACTTGCATTTGGTCCATTGAGGGTTGCAGTGAGGCCCTTGGGACTCCATGGACTTTCCTTTTCACCCCTGAAAGAAATTCAAACCCTACCCCTACTGCCTTTGGTTCCCAGATATCTTCAGATGCATTTATTAGAACCTCTAATGGCACAATCTTATTTCCAGTTGCCTAGTGTGGTGTAGTGGTTTGAGTGTTGGACTATAACTCTTGAGATCAGGGTTCAAATCCCTATTTGGTCATGGAAACCCATTGAGTGGCCTTGGATGAGTCACAAACTTTCAACTCCAGAATGATAGGGTAAAACAGAAATGACTTCACTGTTTGGCCCTCTGGAAGTGGCTGAAATGAAGTTGTGCCACTCTCTGGGCTATGAAGCATCCCCATCCCTGGTTTGTTTGAAGAGAGAATAAAAGTACCATCAGAAAAGCCAAACCACCTCTCCCCTTGTGGATTGGGCTGGTTTATACTAGAATAGTTTAGTAGGATCTTGCAACATTTTTTTTGCTCTTTAACTAACTTACTTCTAATTAAATATAATGTGTATCTATCTAGTTAATATAACTTTCACTTATTTTTTATTACACTCGTCCCTCCACAATTGTGGCTTTGACTTTTGCGGATTTGATTATTCACGGATTTTATTAATAGATTCCTTCTAGGAATATCTAAGTCCTCCAGTGCAACTCTATGGTCAACTTTAACAAAAAGTCGCTCTGAAGGACCTAGAGATTCCTAGAGAGAACACTCTGCTAGGCATTTGTAGCTCCTCCAGCGCAATTCTATGGCTAATGTCTTTGCCAATTGGCAAAGGAGTCAGACAAGGCTGCATCTTATCATCCTACCTGTTCAACCTATATGCAGAACATATTGTAAGGAAAGCAGGCT
>CM034710.1:122770545-122786079 GCA_020142125.1 Phrynosoma platyrhinos | reverse complement strand
TCAAAATTCTGCAACATAGACTCCAATCATACATGGAGAGAGAAATCCGAGAGGTCCAAGTGGGATTCAGGAAAAGAAGAGGCACGAGAGACCACATTGCAAACATACAATGGCCAATGGAGTGCCCAGGGAATTCCAGAGGAAAATCAGTGTGCTTTATAGATTATAGCAAAGCCTTTGACTGCATGGATCATGAAAGGCTATGGAATTCCCTTAAAGACATGGAAGTGCCAACACATCTGATAATCCTGATGAGGAATCTATTTAGGACAAGAGGCTACTGTCAGAACAGAACACAGAGAAACAGAATGGTTCCCAATTGGCAAAGTGGTCAGACAAGACTGTATTCTTTCACCCTATCTGTTCAACTTGTATACAGAACATATAAGCAGGCTTGGACCCAGAAGAAGGAGCAGTGAAAATAGGAGGAAGGCATATCAACAATCTTAAGATATGCAGATGATACAATAGTACTAGCAGAAAATCTCACAGACCTGGAACACCTACTAAGGAAGATCAAAAAAGAAAGTGCTAAGGCAGGATTAATGTTGAATATAAAGAAAACAAAAATAATGGCCACGAGGACCTTCACAGGTCCAACCTAGACAATGAAGAAACAGAAATAGTAAAAAAAAATCCCAGACCTGGGATCAAACATTGATTGGAATGGGGACTGCAGTCAGGAAAACAGAAGAAGATTAAGAATGGGGAGGGTGGCTATGAAAGAACGAAAAAAAGCTTCTAAAATGCAAAGACAACTCATCACAAAAGTTAGAATCATACAAGCCATTGCATTCCTTATTCTCATGGATGGATGTGAGAGCTGGACAGTTAAGAAAGAGGATAGGAAGAAAATCAATGCATTTGAGATAATGTGGTGCTGGAGAAGAGTGCTGAGGATCCCATGGACAGCCAGAAGGACCAACAAAGGCGTCCTAGAACAGATCAAGCCAGAAACCTCCCTGGAAGAAGCCAAGATGACCAAACTGAGGCTGTCATACTTTGGGCACATCATGAGAAGGGAGGACTCATTGGAAAAGACAATAATGCTGGGGAAAGTGGAGGGAAGTAGGAAGAGAGGAAGGCCACATGGCAGATGGATGGACTCTATTAAAGAGGTCATGGGTATCAAGGGATTGCAGGATTTAAGCAGAGCAGTGGAGGACAGAGGGTCTTGGAGGGTCTCATTCATAGGGTTGCCATGGGTCGAGATCGACTTGAGGGCAGTTAACAACAAAGATGCCCTACTAGCAAGAGGGAAAGATTCTCTGTTCCCTGAGTTTATTGATACCTTTCCTGCCTCGGGGCAGTGGATAGGAGCAATCTCTTCTCAGACAAACAATACGTTTGCTACATGGGACTGTCTGCATTCTTTGCATAGCCTACCTTAGTTTAAGAACCCATTTACCTTAGAGCAAACCTGTAGAACACAGCATAAGAGTGGGAACAATGTGGCACCATATCTCACAGACCTGAGAACTTCCTTAAAAAGGTGAAGAGATCATTTGATGCAACCCACAGCTCATAACTAACTTGTCGGAAATATTTTTCCTTTTTTTCTTTTTCTTTTTTGGTTTTAGATTACAGCTTTCAGAATCGGGGAGTTGTAGGTACCCTAAAAAAAAGATTTTTGCTGGGAAAATCAATATGTCCCGTTCCCCCCACCAACTACCAGCTGTGAGGATTGTAGTTAAACTCTGCAATGTCCTTTCCCATCAGTTTGTGCAGTCCAGGCCACCCTGTACCACAGCTTAAGAGCAATCCGCACAATAATTTGAGGGGTGGAGGGAGACACAGTTGCTGTTGCTGTTGCTCTTCCTCCTGTATACATGGGGGAGCCAACATACTGAGAAAAGAACTCTGCCAAACTTGCATAACAAGTCCATAGTAGGGGAAGTACCTGTGAATCTTCAGGGCTTCTGCATCCTCTGGCCAGCAGCAGTGGCCCCCTGGTCTGGAGGATTAGCACCCATGACCACCAACAAATGCCAGGTGCTGCAGGCTATATTTCAGAGGAAGGCCCGAGTAAGGTCACTTCTGAACATTCCTTGCCAAAGAAAACCCTATGAAATTCATGGGGCCGCCATAGGTCTACATAGGTCTACATAGTTGTCAGCTCCAGATGTGGTCCCATTAGACTATTTTAGTCCCCTCCTCTTTAGGTTTCCCCTCTAAAGAATTATTAACATTCTGCAAGCCTCAGGATTCCTCAAACCAGCTGATAACTCTTCCTTACGTTTAAGTGATTCTGTTTGAGTTACATCACGACCGACCGGCACCCACACCCTGAACAGACATCAGAAGTAGAAGGTCAGATTATCTCTGAATACATAATAAATCTAAGAGAGGTACTTGGCTTCCTCTCAGCAAATGAAGTGAGGAAATATTCTGTTGTCTCTCTCAGCTGATACAGGTGAGCGGGATGGGCCTCACATACCTCTTCAGAGATAATGGAAGTTTGTTCACTCATTATCCGTATTTAAGACACCTTTTCTTGTGCTTGTTTTTGCAGGCTGGGTTTTGCAGGGCATTTGAACCACACCCTCTTGCTCACTTTTCCAGATCGCTTATGGCCCACCTCATGCTTTGCTCTCAGTTCTGAATTCCACTCAGCCCTGCTTAACCAAAAGTTCTTACCATTTATGACTTTCGTACTGAACTGTAATAGTACTTCGATACTACCTTAGCTTCCATGACTCCTTGGGCAATGCAGGGTTGTTGTTTTTTCCAAATAATTAAAACTATACTCTATGAAACCACAAAACCCAGCATTCTGTAGGACGCATCTACGGCAGTTAAAATGGAATCACAGCGTTAGAATTGTGTAGTATACAGATTGAGTATCCCTCATCCAGAATTCTGAAATCCAAAATACTTCAAAATCCAAAATTGCTTACATAGGTGACTGAGATAGTGACACTTTTGCTTTCTGATGGCCCAATAAACATAAACTTTTTAAAAATTACTAAAAATACTTTTTATAAAATTACCTTCAGGGTATGTATATAAGGTATGTATGATACATAAATGAATGTTGTGTTTAGATTTGGTCTGATTCCAACATGACTGCATATTTGCAAATATTTCAAAATCCAAACCACTTCTGGTCCCAAGCATTTCAGATAAGGGAGACTCAACTTGTATATACATTTCTAGATGCCAATTGACCTAGTCACAAAAGTATTGTGTTTGAGAAATGTAGATTCAGATGGAGGTATTTGGTGGCCTTGAGCAACTTTCTGTCATTTTCTCTCAGACAAACCAACAAAATGATTTTGATTACAAGAATACTATTCCATTCTGAGTTTCTGTAGAAAAAATGCTATGTATATTTCTGTTGTGCCTCAATTCAAACATATCACCAACAAATTTATTTTGGTTATCTGAACATGAGGGAAGCCGTGATGGATCTGACCACTCTTGTTTCCTACAGTGAAAGACCCAAATGTTATCAGACTTACCCCCAGAAAATTTCTACAGGATTACAATCTGAACAGCTCACTTGTTAAAGGAGGTTGTTAAAGAAATAGAAAATAACTTATTGCTATTGTATGCACACTGTTCTTTTTATTTGCTCCTTCAAATACAACCTTGTTGTTTCAGCAGACTTGTACAATCCTGGGCAGAGATGGGAATTTCATATAAACTGCAGCTGCAAGATGTTTGCTCAGTGTATTATCAGTGTTTGATGTGTCTGTTACTTCATGGATCTTTTATGAGCCAGTTTTAGAATGTTATTGTACCATACTTTGAGCATTATTTGGCAGGAGAGGGTTTTCTATGTACAATTTAATAATAAAAAGTTGACTACTGTTGCAGATTTTTTGAATATGGTCACTGGTGAAGTATTGGTTCCTATCAAACAGTGGCTGAAATCCTACGTCGTACTTGTGCAGTGCAAATCGACACTCGTGTGAGTTGCAGAGTGGTTACGCGGCACAACTCTTCTGCTGAAATTGCACAATTAATTGTGTATCTGACAGTGTTCCTGCTGATTGTCGCATTGTGTAATGAGGAATGACCAGGGGCTCTTTCTGCAATCCCAGTGAAGCAAGTGGTACATTGAAGCCAGGGACAAATATTATCACATTATCAAAAGATGGACGTGGTTGTTAGAGGTCATCCAGGCCCTGAGCTTTCAAGGCCAAAACCTGACACCTAGGAATGGACCCTGGTGCTGTTATTAAACGTTATACATGAAATATCAACCACAGTTGCTTATAGCATGTCATTCAAACAAACACACATATACACTGTATTTTCCTGTTTGAAAATTAAGATAGAAATCTTAGCAAAAGGGAGATTTTCTCAGAATAAGGTGAAATGAGATGATTATTCCTTCCCAACTACTTTGGGAGATGCAATGAGGAAAAAGCTTAGCCTACTTCTAGTTACAGTAGGCCCTTGGTATCCACTGGGGTTTGGTTCCAGGACCCCTTGTGGATACCAAAATCTGTGGATGCTCAAGTCCTATTATATACAGTGGTGTATTAAAATGTTGTCCTTTATATAAAATGACAAGATCAAGGTTTGCCTTTTAGACATTTTGGGGAGGGGATATTTCCAAGCTGTGGCTAGTTGAATCCATGAATGCACAATCCATGGATACGAAGGGCTGTCTATAGAAAGCATGCAAAGTAAAGAGTGAATCCTGGAACCGCAACAAAGGGGCAGGGGAGAAGCTAACTACCCTCTGTATAGCCTTTGCAAGTTGGATCAACTAATTGATGAAGTTTTTAAAATTGTAGCATACTGCTGCTCTCTTAGGTGAGCTGGAGATCTGCACATGTCTTTCCTGTTGCCTGGAGCTGAGCCCTCCCAAAACCAGAGAATTTGCTCCTGCCTGGAAATAACCCTTGAAAACCTGAGTCTCAAGGCCAGGCCCTGAGATTTGGCAACTTAAGGATCAGTTGCTGAGTAAAGAGTCAACACATAGGTAAATCCAAGTGATTCAATGACTCCTCGATTTGTGACTAACAATGAGAACTCAGCTCATTGCAGCCATGAACGGAACACCTTCCTTACACAACTATCAGCTAACTATATCAGTAAGTGTGTTTGCACACGTGTGTGTGATACCAACAGGATTCTGGCCAAAGCCCCCTGGCTGTTCTGTTTAACATGTTCAGCCATTCAGTGCTCTCTTGTCTTAGCCTTTTCATAAGCCACCTTGGGTGCTGTGTCAGGAGAAAGGTAGAATATTAAGCAAGCAAGAAAGCTTTCCATGAAAAGTAGGAGGAAAGAAAAATAACTCAGACTCCCTGCCACATCAGGACATTTGGATGGGATGAAGGTTTTCCAGAAGAATGCACTGAAAGAACAGCCACGGTTGGAACTACTGGGCACAAACACTTGTGTGTCTGTACCTTCAAGTTGTCTGTTGACTTATAGAATTTCATAGGGTTTCCTTAAACAAGGAATATTCAGAGATGGTTTTACCAGTTCCTCTGAAATATTGCCTACAGCACCCAGTATTCATTGGCAGTCTCCCATCCAAGTACTATCCAAGGCTGACCCTGTTTCACTTCCAAGATCAGATGGAATCAGAGGCATTTAGGCATGGTTACCCTTTCATTTTATCCTCTCTTGGCCAAGCAGTGTCCCTAACATCAGCCTCCCTCATTCATCTGATTGCAGAGCAGGCTACACTCCTGTGATGGACCCTTGTCTATCTGTTTCTGGGTAAGTTAGCCTTGTGTGAGAAATCATTGGACACTTGGTCATATAGCAAATGTTGCTCACTACTTCATTGGCCCTTCTGCATTGGACTTAATAAACTGAGAAGTTTCATCTTCCTTTCCATGGGCTGTCAGCCTCAGTTGGGCATGAGCAGCTGGAATTAATTACCACTCCAAAACAGTGAGGCTCTGATATATCTAAATGGAAGTGACTGCAATTCTTGTTCTTGGACCCCTCAGGAGTGGCGTCCACCTAAATGCAGAATGGGTTATTTTTTCTTCCTAATATAGTCATCCATTAACTCTCAACTGAATACTATCTCAACATGCATAACAATATGCAAGTCCTATTTTTACTCTGCCTTTTCTTCTAATATATATGGCTAGATTAAAAGTGTTGACTTTCTTCAAGTGAGCAGTTAGTCCTAAATGGAATGCAAGGCTGTGCTGCCATTTCTACTTGGATTTCTTAAACCAAAGTCTCTTTCTCACTACATGACTCTAATTCTTTGATGTCACTTTAATTCCCATGGATCCATCCTATGGAAGTCTGGAATTTGTAGTTTTGTGCATCGATTTAGAATTTTCTGCCAGAGAGGTCTGAGAGCTCACCAAGCTACAAATTCCAGATTTCTCTATGATGCAACCATGGTTAAAGTGATATCAAAACGTTGTCTCTGTGTAATCTGAAAGGGTCAAAAGGAATTAGTGAGAAGAATTAAATAAGATAGATGGGGAAAACAGCAGAAATTTGATACAGAGAACAGGATTTTCATAAAGCAGGTATTACAGATGGATATATTCCCCATTAGACACTCCACACTGTAAAAAAAAAAAAAAAAAAAGCTAAATACACATTAACCATGCTTTCCTTCTTACTTACACCCTGTAATTATGGGCAATGTCTCCATAATCAATAGATTGTATCCGCTGTACAGCAATTATTCATTTATGAACCTGTCTTTGTCCATTAACTAACAGGGCAATCCAGTGGCTCATGCACTAATGTAAATCCCAATTCCATCACATGTATATCGGTTCAAGATCTATTCCTGCTGCTTCATCAAACTTGTGCTGCCAACATTTATAACTGTCCTCCTGTTTTTCAGCAAAATCGCCCGACAAGCACATTGATGTTGACAGCTTAAAAGTAGTCAATTTCACTCTCCTGTCAGTAGTGCTGTCATTGGGTGGGTGTATATAAAGGCACATATACAATTACTACGCGCCTACGGATCCAGCATGGTGTAGTAGTTTGAGTGTTGGACTAGGACACTGGAGACCAGCTGATTTAAAATGTCCCAGTTTATCTCTCATCCTCCAACTTCCCTTCTTTGTGCTCAGCTGCATTCAATTGCAGCAAACTTGGTTCAAAGTGCAAAAGCAGTTTGCACTCAAATGTGCAAAGTGCAAATGTTCAAAGTGCAAAAGCAGTTTGCACTCAATAAATGCAGCAGAAAGGGAGGGGATGGGACACATTTTTCCCTTCCCTGTAGGCATAGGCAAAAGCACAGGCAAAAGCAAACTGCTGTACCTTGTCCTAGCTTGTCTGTTGTGCCTCATTAATAATCTTTGCCATCTTAACCACACTCTGATGTTGCATGGCTACATGCATTCCCATTTTCATCTATGAAATGTGGGAAAATGTGGGGTGATAGGACATCCAGTGTGGTATAGTGGTTTGAGTGTTGGACTACAACTCTGAAGACCAGGTTTCAAATCCCCACTCAGCCATGAAACCCACTGGGTGATCTTGGATGAGTCGCATTAATTGTGCTTAGCTTCCAAGATCAGACAGGATCTGGTGCCTTTAGGATCATTACTGTTGTTAACTGCTCTTGACTTGACCTCAACTCATAGCAACCTTATGAGTGAGACATCTCCAAGACCCCTCCATTGCTCTGCTTAGGTCCTGCAGGCTCAGGCCTGTGTCATCCCTGATCAAGTCCAACCATCTGGCATGTGGTCTTCCTCTCTTTCTATTGTCTTCCACTTTTCCTAGCATTATTGTTTTGTCCAATAAGTCATGCCTTCTCATGATGTGGTCAAAGTATGACAGCCTCAGTTTAGTCATCTTGGCTTCCACAGAGAGTTCCATCTTGATCCGATCAAGATCCTGATGAGACAACCATGTGGAATTTTATTCACTTATCTGGAGACCAGGGGCTGCATCTGCACTGTAGAAATAATGCACTTTGGCATTGCTTTAACTATCATGGCTCCATCCTAGAGAATCCTGGGATTTGTAGTTTGTTGTCGCTCTCTGCTCTCTGACAGAGAATGCAATGGCAGTTAAAGTAGTGTCAAACTGCACTATTTCTGCAGTGCAGATGTCGCTTTCATTAAATGAAGATAATTTATTCTCCATTCCATAAAGCAGCCTTTGTCATCCTATCTACCCTAGAGGGGTTCTTGAATTAATTTTCAGGTCTCAGGGAACCCTTGCATAAAAAGTTTTATATCTACTACAGTCCAAAAAAGTTTTCTATCCCAATCACAATTTCCCACAGAACCCATAGAAACCTTTTTGCAGATCCACAGGGCTCCAGAGAACCCTGGCTGAAAAACCCTGCTATAGAGATTTTAAATACATTTTGACAACAACTTTTTGTGTTCCCCCTCCATGTTTAACTTTTAATTTGTTAGTTTTTTGTCAGTGGACTTGAGTCCTCAATTTGGGAAAAAGATAATGATAAGGAATGAAATAAATTAATCATTATCATTTTTACCATTTCCTATGCTTCCCCTCTGCATTCTGGCTATTTCTCTCTCTCTCTGAATGCCATGCATTTGATTCTCTAATCCTTCTTGTTTTCCCTCTTATATACACAGAAATGCTCCTATTTTTAGCAGCTGTCAGCCAGTGCAGTGACATTGTCCTTGGCATTTAAGCAACAGCTACATAATAAGAAAGGGTGCTCTGCAGTGTTCATGTTTGCTGAGTAGGCATTGAATGAAGATCGCTTTAAATGGATGCCCTGAAAGAGTTCTCTTTCTCTCCATCCTTGCAGAAGTGCAAAGAGGTGAAAATAAAATCCATTGCCTTTTGTAAAACCTCTCAAGGCTCAAGAAAAGAAAATCTGATTATTTATTTAGATTTCCAACCTGTGCAAGCATTGGGGTTAAGAAGAAGATATCTGGATATTCTGTGGACTGTGGGATAAAGCTACCTATAGGTTAGGTTGCAACAAGTAAATTTTCAGGAGGAAGAAAGTGGAGCCCAATAGAACAGAATGTAGGTTGAAAATAAGAGGAAAAGAGTTTGATCTCCTTATCTCAAAACACCTGATTTATATAATTTAAAAATGTTGAAGATTTAAAAATGTAATTTTTCAATTGAAAACTTTCTTGTTTTCCATTCCAAGCTTTTGGAGTTTAGATTAATACTGTTTTATCATCTTCTGCATTTTCTATATTCTGCATCTGCTTTATTGTATTTTTCTGTATTCTGTGTGGATAATTTGTTGTACAGTTGTATTTGCATTACACCCTCTTTTCCACATGGGTGGGTGGGGGCACACACACACACACACACACACTATATTGTGTGTCTTTGGCAGGGCTGGCTGTTTTTTGTTGTTGTTGTTTTACTTGTAAAGTGCCATGTAAATTTATAGCATTGTATAAATACGGTAAACAATGATGATGATAATGATGATGATGATGATGGTGATATAACAATATGCTAGAGCTTGGAAAAGTTCATTTTTTAAAAATCTCAAATCCTATAGTCCCCCCAGTTAGTATGGCTGCTGGCGAGGAGGTTCTGGAGTTGTCATCCAAAAAACTAACATTTTGATTCCAAGGTCTATAATACAGCAGATACTGAATTTGAGGCTCAAACAGTGAGCAAACAGATTAAATACCTGATGCTTATGCAAATTTCCAATTTATCTCTTGGCTATATCTGTGATGGTCTGCTTCCACTATGAATTTTTCATGTGCTTGAGTGTTTTAAAATGTAATGTTTCCCCATTAAAAATTCTGTGCACCAGGACTGGACCTTACCATTAAGCTGGTCAAGGCAGAGTGCCAGAAGTGTTGGATACTGATAGCTAAATTATAGGACAGGAAGTTGTCAATCATTATAGTTTTACCTCCACGTGGAGACAGAAAAATTAGATCTTTTGTTTCAGTCATGTCTTGGGTCATTTCCATTAGCTGTCATATGGCTTTAGTGAGCCATAAGGAAAGATGTGAATGAAAGATTAAATTGTGGCTGGTATAAGTCATGTCCAAGCAGTGATAGAGAAAATAAAATATGAATAATTTTTTTTTATTTTCTCTGCTGATAGAACTCCAAGGTAGTAGGTCTGGAGGGACGGAGAAAGAGATACCTTTGATTCCCATATTGAAATTATTTCAGATTAAAGGTACAGTATGACCCTGGTATTAATGGAGAATATGTTCCCTGACTTACTGTAGAAACACAAAACCACAGTTAATAGTGAACCATTTTGAAATTAATCTCTTCCAGCAGATGTTGATCACAGAGTCATGCTGGAGGACTAATCGTTTACTAAATACTCACTTAAGGCTTGTCTATACTGGCGAAAAAAGTGACGTTTACCCTAAAGCTGGTGCTGGCAGTCTCCATAATGCATGTCTACTTCCAGGGAGGATCTATGGTTTTAGGACCTTTGTTTGGAAGTAAATAAAGTTGGAGAAAACCCTGGGGTTACCAGGAAACCCCAGAGTGCCTCTGGTTCTTTTGGCCATGTGGACAGCTGGCTTGGGTCTGGATTGGTTATGACCAACCCAGTTGTCCACATGCCAAGAGCCATGCCGAGCCATGCCATTTCCCTGACCCTGTGCTGAGCAGCTGAGGGAAGGAGATGGATCTCCTTTGGAGCCACCACTACAGCTTCTTCTCTGGCTGAGCAGCTCCCTGCGAGTGCTTGTCCAGCATGCCATTGCTTTGGCTGAGGTCATAATGGAGCACCTGTGTGATCAACGAGGAGGGTATAGAGCGGCAACCCCCTAAATCTCATGGCTGGACACCTCCTGGAATGGTCTAGGGTAGGATTGCCTTCCTCCCTCCTCATTGACCTCACAGGTGCTCCATTCTGACCTCAGCAGAATTGATGGCACATTGGACTTTCTATGGAGCTCCTGCCCACAAAGAAGCAGCAGCTCCAGAAATGGGATGAGCCAGCGGAGCCAATGGCCTGGCTGGCCCATGTGAACAATGATGCACTGTCACACAGGATTCAGCCCAGTGCATGTGGCTGCCATTGTGATTAAGCGGTCATTGTAAAGAAGCCAGGGGAAAAGGGTGAAAGTGACGAGAAGAGAGAGAAACTGGGACATTTTAAAAGCAGCTGGACAACAGAAGGTTATATTGAGAATTTTCCTGCCAAATTGAGTATCCAGTAGAAAGCCTCTGGACTGGCCAGCTGAAGAATAAATACAGGAAATCTGGCCTTCAGCCCATTTCACACTGACAGTACCACCAGCTGATCTCTAAGAGCTCTTCCACACTCTAGGAATAAAGCAGTTAGACACCACTTTAGCCACCATGGCCCAGGGTTTGAAGTTTGGTTAGGTACTCAACCTGACCTGTCATAGAGCTCTGATGCCTCACCAAACTGCAAATCCCAGGATTCTGTAGACAGAGACATGGCAACTAAAGTGGTGTCAAACTGCTTTGTGTACACCGTAGGACTTCTCAGAAAAGAGACGATTTGGATACAGCCACCTGCACCCTAGGTCTAGCAGCCTTGGGCAGTTGGGGAACTTGAGAGATCCTAGACCAACATGCCTTTGGAGTGGGGCCACCCTGAGTAATCCTACCTCCTCTTCATTGCTTTAGTTTTCTCCATTACACTAGATACAGGCAGCTTTTGGACTAAGCAAGAAGGCATCTTCCTTCACAATTTTGCAGGGACTCCTCCTCCAGCTGGGTCTGCATTCTGCCACTGTTGCTGGGCTCAATCCACCCTGTCATCAAGAGGGAAAAAGCAAAGTAAAGAAAGAGCAAAGTACTGCAGTCACAAGCTCTCAGCCTCAGGGGAAGGCAATGGCAAACCTCCCCTGAACAAATCTTGCCAAGAAAACCCCATTATAGGGTTGCCATAAGTTGGAAATGGCTTGAAGGCACATAACAACAAAACTGCAATCACTGATCACTTGCTCAGGGAGAACAGTATGGTTTTCAGGATTATACCATGGTCTGTGATATCAGTACCAGAACCTGAGATCTAGGGACAACCCCATGTGTTGCCATGAAAGGCAGACCCTACAAGGGGCAGCTTCTGGCAATCAAGCATGATACATTAAGCATCAACCACAGTTGCACAAAATATGCCATTCAAATAAAAAGGATGAAGTTGAACACATACAGTACTTTTCAAGACAGTGCTCTTGCCCTGAAATTCTTCCCTCTTATCCTGAAGAGTGGAGATGAGGATTTGGGCCCTAAGACTCAAGTCTGGACCCTGGGATCTGGGAACTGTAATCCTGATAGCAGTGTGTCAAGGGGTTGTGTGAATTGGCAGTGGGCCTATGCCATGATGGCAACCTCATCAGATGCTAGATCATGCCAGTGCCTGCTGGCAATAGTCTCTCAATGTTTTTAAAAAGAGAGAGAGGAAGTGTCAAACAGTTTTGCTGCTACTATGTCATTCTTCTTTAGAAAAACATGTTTTTAAATTCTTGAGCTCAAATAGAATAAATAAAGCATACATCCAAAACATTGTCCATTGTTTTTTGTGGGTTTTTCGGGCTGTGTGGCCATGTTCTAGAAGAGTTTCTTTCTGACGTTTCGGCAGCATAGTCTTCCCCCCCCCCTTCTTGTTAAATATACCCAGCTCCTTAAGCTGTTCCTCATAGGGTTTGGTTTCCAAATCTTTCAGCATCTTGTTAAGCAACAGATTCAAACTACAGAAAAAGAGATTCCACCTAAACAATAGAAAGAATTTCCTGATGGTGAGAACTGATCTACAGGGGAATACATTGACTTGGAGGGTGGTGGAGTTTCCGTCTTTGGAAATTTTTAAACAGAGGTTGAATGGCCATCTGTTAGGGGTGCTTTGATTGTGTATTTCTACATGGCAGAAGGGGGTTGGACTAGATGGCACTTGAGGTCTCTACTAACTCTGAGGTGATTATCACATGGGGGGAAATCGGGGATTTAAACTGTCATTATCCTGTGAAAGTCATGCAATTGCAGTGAAGATTTTCACACACATCATGATTAAAGAGAACTTATCTTGACAATAACCAGCCAATAACCAGCAACAAGTCATTCACGGGAATTCCCTGTGAATGATTTGTTGCTTGTTATTACCTGGTTATCGCTGGGATAATTCCTAATTAATCACGACATCGTGTGAAAATCTTCACTGTGATTGCATTACTTTTATGGGATAATGACAGTTTAAACCCCGCTTTTCCCCATGTGATAAAGCCCTATGATTCTATACATATGGTTTTATGCATCACTGCTGGTTGGGCACAGTTTATGAAAATGGGGGTGGATGGAGAGGCCAGCAGAAAGGGAATGGAAAAATGAACTGGCACGGCTGAAAGAATTACAGAATGAGCAACCATAGTCTGAAGGGCTCTGCATTACAGGGAGTAATTGGTGCAAGAAACCTCTTTGGCACTGATGATGCTCAGCTTTGGCTCCTGTCTTAGAAAACTTGCCCTGAGAGCTGATGGTTGAAGCCACATCAAGAGCAAGGGGAGTGACTCCAAAGCAGGCGCTTGACAGCTCCGAACAACAGGACAGGCTTGGAGGAGATGTCGGGAGTAGATTTTGTGGTTTTGTTGACCGCAGAACAAAAGCTAGTACCCAACACCTCCTGGTGGGCTTCGCTAGGCTGCAAACAAAGATCAAGGGTCTCTGCTGAAAAGCTTGAATATATTCATCCCCAGGAGGCAAATTTTCAGCAGAGACATGGTGAGGCCTTTGGCTTGCCAAGGTCCAATTGTGCTTTTTGTAAGTGGAATAGGACGGGCATTGTTCATTTGGTAAAGCATGACCGCAGCGATTATTTGAAGCCCGTGGCTAGGGTGGCCAGGTTCAGGCAGCCCCAACTCTGGTTTTCTGTACTTTTGAGAGTATTAAAGAAGGAAAAAAAATCACTCACTGAAGCTTCTTTCCCAGTGAATTAGTGATCCTAAGTGCATCAGATGGTGGAGGATGAAAGGCAGCAGGTTCTCATTTTGGCTGAAAAGGAAAAGAAACAAGCTCTGTATTAGCTGGTTAGCTGCCATACAATAACACGTTGGAGGCCAATGCACACTCATAATGTATGCGCAGATACATCATGTCATGAGAAATGGAAGCAGCTGTCTCAAGAAAAGTGTGCATTGAAAAAGTCAGGCTTTCTCATCATACTAAAGTATGTTACACTGCAAATGATGCCAATTTCACATCATGTGACCTTACAGTGCCTATGCTGGATCAGAGGTTGGAAAAGTTACTTTTTAAGCACTGCAACTCCCACTGGTCTCTATGGTTGAAGGATTCTGGGAATTGTAATCCCATAAAAGTCACTTTCCCAAACTATGGCATTGATTTCACTCGCTTTTGCCATGTGCCAATCTAACAACCAGCCAAAATGTTTGGTATTGTAGATGAACCAGCAAACATCTGGTTGCAAAGCTACCCCAGTTAATATAATAATAATAGTAATAGTAATAGTAATAGTAATAGTAATAATAATAATAATAATAATAATAATACCTGCCTCTCCCCATGGATTGAGATGGGGAACAACAACAATTAACAGACGAACAACATCAGTTAAAAAGACATTGTTAAAACACACATCAATTTAAAAGGACAAACAAGGTGTACACATATTAAAACAATCCACAATTAAAATTCCTAATTTAAAATTCACAATTTAAAAGTCATCTGGATAAGCCTGCTGGAAGAGATTGGTCTTCAATGTTCTTTTAAATTCGGACAGCATATTCAGTTGTTGGATCTCTTCGGCAGGCCATTTCACAGTCTTGGGGCGGTTGAAGAAAAAGTCCTTTGGCTGATATTTGTCACCCTAGTCCTGGATGACTGGAGTAAATCTTCCCCAGAGGACCTGAGTTTATGGGGTAGATTATATGGGAGGGGATGATCCTGTAGGTAACCTCAACCATTTAAGGGTTTAAAGGTAATAACTAACACTTTGTACCTTGCCTGGAAACCAATTGGCAGCCAGGGGGAGTGAATTTAATATTGGTGTAATATGATCAATCTTGAATGCCCCGGTAATCAATCTGGTTGTCATTGATAACTTGGTGGATGGGCTCAGACAATGGAATGAAGGAGGATGAGGAGCATTTCCAGAGCCTGGAAAAAGATATTCTTGGATTTGACTCCTAGCATACCCCAGCCAGGCATGGCACTATCTATGCTGGTTTGGGAAGTCTGGGGGTTATAGTCCAAAAAGTCTCAGACTTCATTGTCTGGACAATCTTGTTGGGCTGAGATAAACTGTCTGGTGAATGGTATGGAGGGGTGACTCCGAGGAGTAACCAAGATTCCATCCAAACATTTCCTACTATCCCAATTGCTCCCATGATAAATTTGGGTCTTATGCTCCCGTCAGAGATATAGCAGTTCCATTTATGCTCCCTTTGGCTTGTCTTTCAGACTCTGAGGGCCATTTCAGCTTGGTTTACATCTAACCGGCTGCCAAAGGAAACTGAGAAAAGAGGGAGGTCAGCGGCAAAGGGGAGAACAACAACAGAGGAACAACATTTTCAGGTAAGTGAGATCCCACAGAAGGCACTCACTGTTTATACTAGATTAGCAGGTCTTTCCAGCTATGCTGGTGTGACATAAACCAAGTCAAAGGAATGGCTTGTTTTACTGAGACCTGGCTGGGGGATGCCAGCTCTGCAACAT
>CM034710.1:122757208-122770445 GCA_020142125.1 Phrynosoma platyrhinos | reverse complement strand
GGGGCGGGTTAGAAATAAAATTTATTATTATATTATTATTATTATTATGACAAGGACCACTTAGTCCAACCCCCTGCCATGCAAGCAAACTATACACAATAAAAGGACTTATGTGAGATGGCCATCCAACCTCGTTTTAAAGACCTAGTCCTAGAAGAAGACTCTACCACCCTCTGAAGCAGTCTGTTCCATTGATGAACAGCTCTTACTATTACAATATTCTTCTTAATGTTTAGATGGAATGCCCTTTCTTGTAATCTGAATCTGTTGGTTCATGTCCTGGTTTCTGGAGCAGCAGAAAACAAGCTTGTTCCATCTTCTATATCATGTCCCTTCAAATACTTGAAGGCAGTCTTCTTTTCTCTATTATAAACATACTCACCTTCCTAAGCCATTCATCATATGCTTTGGTTTCCAGACCTTTCACCATCTTGGTCCTCTTCCTTTGGATACTTGGCACTATCCTTCCTGAATTGTGATGCCCAGAACTGGTCACAGTATTCCAGGTCAGGTCAGGTTTGAACAAAGCAGAACAGAAAAATATTATTTTGCTCATCTTCCTGCACAAAATATGACAGTGTACAGTCCAGGCATGTGAATACTCAGCTATATCACTAGGACAGGCAGTGGCATATAAACAAAATGCACAGATATAGGATGGGTGACAGTTGGCTTGTGAGTAGCAGATGTGAAGAGGATCTAAGCTGGACCACAAACTGAACTGATCACAGTGTGATGCAGCAACTAAAAAAACCAATGTGATTCTAGGTGGCCTCAATAGTACTACTCTATTCTACTTTGGACAGACCTCAGCTGGAAAATTGTGTCCAGTTGTGGTCACCAGAATTCAAAAGGGATGTTGAAATGCAGGAGCGTGTCCAGAGGAGGGCCAGTAAAATGGTGAAAGGTCTGGAAACCACCAAGCCCTATGAGGAGCAACTTAGGGAATCTGGGTGTGTTTAGCCTGGAGAAGGTTAAGAAGTGATATGATAACCCTGTTTAAATATTTGAAGGGGTGTCATATTGAGGATGGAGCAAGCTACTTTTCTGCTGCTCCAGAGAATAGGACCCGGAGCAATGGTTGCAAACTACAGGGAAAGAGATTCCACCTCAACATTAAGAAGAACTTCTTGATGATAAGAGCTATTCGACAGTGGAATAGGTTGTCTTGGAGTGTAGTGGAGTATCCATCTTTGTTTTTAAACAATAGCCATCTGTCAGATATAAGATATATATAAGATATAAAATATAGAAAACTAAAATAGGAAAGGAGACAGAGGAGAAAAAGGAGAAGATACCAGAAAGGACAAGGAGAAGGAAGGGAGGAAGAAATGAATATTACAAATGGAATGTAGAAAGATAAAGAGAGGAAGCAATAGGATGAGAAAGGAAAAGATAGGAAGTCTGATGTACAAATAGAAAGATCAAAAGGAAAAGATTATAGGAAAAGAAAGACCAGGGAAAGAGTAATTAAGGAGAGAAAGCAAATAAAGGGGGAAGAAAGAAGATAAGGGAGACAAAAGGAAGAAAAATCCTAGAAGATTAGGAAATCATATATATATAAAAATAAATAGATGATAAATAGATAGATGATAAATAGGAGTTAGAACTGACATACAGAAAATTATATTTGGAATATTTGAAATATTTAAAAATACACAAAAGAGATCTAAGGACATAACATAAATGTAACTATGTTATGGCATATTGGTTATTCTGATGAAATGAAATAATTACATCAAGAATAGATTTATGTTAAGCAAAACTGAAGAAATAAAAATTAAAAAAAATCTAATGATTGAAATGCATATTGAATGGATATAAAAACAAATTGTCTACTTATATATTCTATTCTCTATGGATAGGAGCATGAAGTAAAAGACATTCCTTTTTTCTTTTTGTAAATGTGTGTAAAAAATTAAATAAATATATATATTAAAAAAATGAGTGCTTTGGTTGTGTGTTCCTGCATGGCAAGGGGTTGGACTGGATGGCCCTTGGTGTCTCTTCTAATAGGAGTTTATCACACGGGAGGAAATTAGGAGTTTAAACAGTAAATAACCCGTGAAAATTGCACAATTCACATTAAAATGTGATTAAAATGAGATTGACACTAGAGCCATTATCCCATGAATAACCAGGGAATAACCAGGCAATAAATAGCAAAAAGTAATTCATGGGAAAATCCCGTGAATGGTTTGCTGCTGTTACTTGCCTGGTTATTTATGGGATAGTGGTACTTTAATCAGGTTTCATCTCAACGTTGTGTGAAAACCATTAGCGAGATTGCGGGATTGTGACAGGTTATTCATGGGATAATAGCACTTTGAACACAATGTTGTGTGAAAACTATTAGCACAATTACGGGATTATGACGGGTTAATCATGGGATAATAGCACTTTGAACATGAAGTCTTGTGAAAATAATTAGTGCAATTGTGGGATTATGACTCGTTAATTACTGTTTATACTTCCAGTTGTCCCCCATGTGATAAACTCCTATGATTCTGGGAAAAATAATGCCCGTTGATAGTAAAATGCATAAAAGGTAAGACCAGAGGTGGGAATCATGATCAAATATTGTTGGTTTCCAACTCCCACTAGGCCTCAGCATCTTTTATACATATATAATCTCTCCCTTTACTTGCCTTAAATAGCCTCAACTAATGTTGGGGAGTTGTTACATTGCTGCTGTAATTGTTCAGAGGCAGAGGACAGAGTGTCCTTAGGTTTTTATTTTAAAAGAAATAAAAGTGCCCCCATTGGTTTCCACTCAAATGGCCATCCTGTCCTTTCATCCTTTTATGAAAATAATTGTATACACTTTATCACACGGGAGGCAAGCATCTTCCTCCTGCCATTAAATCATAATTAAATCCCATCAATATCCCACAATAATGGGATGGTTTTCACACGCCGTTGTGCAACTTTGTGTGAAAACCATCCCGTTATTGCGGGACATTGATGGGATTTAATGTTAATTTAATGACAGGAAGCAGATGCTTGCCTCCCGTGTGATAAAGTCCTATGTTTACTTCAGAATAAAGATACTCTGTACATGCTCAGGAGCACTTGGCTATAGGTTCTAGAATTTGGAAGGTTTTACAGTATAAAACCCAAGCCATCGAAATGCACCATTTATTTTAGATGATCATATTTGGATTTCTATCCCTTCCAATGTTACACAGAGCAGTAAAGGTGCATCTACACTGTAGAGATAATGCAGTTTGACACCACTTTAACTGCCAAGGCTCCATCCTACAGGAATTCTGGGATTTGTAGTTTCGGTGAGGCTCCAACACTCTTTGGCAGAGATGGCTAAAAGTTGTAAAATCACAACTACCAGGATTCCATAGGCTGGAGCTACAGCACTTAAACCGGTGTCAAACTGCATTATTTCCACGGTGTAGATACAAACGCAAAAGCCGTCCCGCCTTATCTGACCCCGCTCCCCTCACACAAATCTCAAACCAACGCACGAAGCGAGGGTGTAGCGTGATTGACAGCCAAGTCATCCACTCACATACAGGACACCCGCTTCCCCCTCGCCCATTCTCCAATCAACGTTGACCAAATGCGTCCGCCCCCTCCGCAGGGGCGGGTCCTTTCTCCGCCCGTTTAGAACCCAGCTGAGGTGGAGAAGGCTCCGGTCGCCATCTTGAGCGTGGCGCCGTCGCCTCAATTTTATACTCCTTTCCCTTATTAAACAGTCAGGCTGTCGAACACAAACGGAACCATTTGTAAGACGGGGGGGGGGGACGAAGCGTTGAAAACAAGAACTCCCAGAGCGCCTTGAGCGGGTAACATATTGCCTTCCTGGCTCGGTGAACGGACACGCTCAAAATGGCGTATGCGTCGCTCCGTTTCGCAGTTGCGTGCCGTGCGGGTGACGTCACGGCGCTTCTGGGCATGGGCAGGTGGGAAGAGCCAGGCTAAGTTTGGCCCCTGTTAGTATAGAAGAAGGAGGAGGAGTGGAAGCTGGAGGTTGGAGTTGCTGCTGCCTCTGCTCCTAGTGTGGCTGGGCAGTCCTTCTTCCCTTTCCTCCCTTTCCCTTCCCTGCCTTGGAAAGCCTAATCTTTGGCTGGAGGAGCAGCTCTTGCAGCCATGGCTGCTGAAGACTCCAGCTCCCTGCCTTGGTCTATCAACAAGGATGATTATGAGCTGCAGGAGGTGATTGGTGAGTGGGGCACATGGGGAGGAAGAGGAGGAGGAGGAGGAAGGGGATGCCTCTCTGGCTCTCATCTCTCCAGCTAGGCCTGAGGATCCTAGGCAGGGAAAGTGGGGCTCCTGCCCTTTGGAGGCATGGGCACCCTTGCCTCCCTCTCTTTGCAAGAAATGTGCATGCCTCTGTGCCTTGGAAGAGAGGAGGGTTTAGCAATTTCTCTGGGCATTTCTCTCTTGCACTTGGTTGGGCACAGGTTTTTCCTTTCCTTTCCCTCCATAGATATAAATTATTATTATTATTATTATTATTATTATTATTATTATTATTATTATAATAACACAGAGATTTCCCCCTTTCTGCATGTGTGTGTGAGAGAGAGAGAGAGAGAGAGAGAGAAAGGATACTTCTGCAAAGTATTCAAGCTTGGTGACCCTGCCATGCCATTGTGTGTGTGTGTGTTTGTGAGATGCCACTTATTTATTTGGAGCTAAAGGGGCTTACTGTTGCACACACAGTGCTGGGCTGCAGGGAAGGTTGTGTAGTGTGTGCTACTTACTGGGTCTGTTCTTGGCAGTGCCAGGGTCACTTTGCTCTTGGAACTGTGTCCTTCCTCTCTGCCCCTGGGTAAGTAGGCACTGCCCAGGCAAGCTGTGTCTGTGGAGCATTTGTGAAATGGAGCAAAGTGTGTCATGCAAGGGGGTGTGGATGCTCTTTGTGTGCATGCAAGCTCTGTCTGCGGTGGTGGTGTCTGTGTGCCTTCGAGTCATTTCCAACTTAGGGCAACCCTAAGGGGGATGTATCACAGGGTTTTCTTGGCAAGATTTGTTCAGAGAAGGTTTGTCACTGCCATCCCCTGAGGCTGAGAGAATGTGACTTGCCCAAGGCCAAGCTGGGAATCAAATCCTGGCTTCCAGAGTCGTGGTACAGCACTCAAACCAGTACTGGCGCTCACTCTGCCTGTGGAGCATTTGCGAAATGGAGTAAAGTGTGTATGCAAGGGGGTGTGTATGCGCAGGCATGCTTCAGCCATGCAGCCCTATCCAAAGCATGCCTTTGAAGGGGTATTGATCTGAATGACTTCAGTGTAAAAAGTGTTGAATTTATAGATGAATCTTGGCAATACACACACACATACACACACGCACACGTCTGTGTCATGTTCATATGGTGAAAAGGCCGATGGCGCTTTTGTGTGTCTACGTTTCTCTGTCTGTCTGCTCTTGGTAGTGACAGGCAGACAGACATCCCTCTTGTAGCTGTGGGTGGTGCTGAGGCTTCAATGGGAGCTAGTAGCTATTTTCTGTGTATGTCTGTATTAACTTTTGGGGGTGGTGATGTTGGTGAGCCATCATTTCTTCTAATTCTGGAAACACTGCTTTCCTGTGTCTCTTGTCATTCATTTGAAGGATCTCATACGCATGTCGGGAGCTCAGCAAAGCACATCAGTTGTATTTGTGGACTCTTTATGGAGAGAGAATCTTTTAGAAAAGAACTTTGTAAAGTGGCTCTGAGATACAGCAATCTCTTGGCAAGTGAAGCCTCCAGCATGTGCTTTGGGCAACTGAGAGATGTCGTGCATATATAATCTTTTGAGAATTTCATGGTCTTGTGGTGAAGGCACTCTGGAAGCAGGAACATGAAGCATAAGGAAATGAATTGCACCAAGCAATTTTAATATACTTTTAAAGCATATTGAGCTCTTATTATTAGGTCTTATTCTACAGGCAGGTGGTTAGAGTTAGGGTGCTGGTTCGGTATGGTTGCTCCTGTGAGCCCATCTAAAGCTGTACAGGAGATCTGAGTTAAAAAGTAATGCTATAAGTTTTTTATGGGCTCCATCTCTATATACTTTTGAGAGGCATGGTATTGTCGATACGTGTCACTAGGCCTAGAATTCCTCGCTGCTAATGCTTGAGAGATGAGGAGGGTTGAATACCTGTGGTTTAAAGGCTCTGAGGCTTGGGAAAGGGGCGTGGCAATGTTATAATTCGGATTTTTGCAACTGGATTTTTGCCCTTCCACAAACTTTCTCCAACTAGAGTCCTGGGAATAGTACATACTTAAAATGATTTTAATGCTTAATCTGTATCTCCCATCCCTCCCTTTTCCTTTTGAACTATTAGTTTTCATTACAGACACTCTGTACTCATGCTGCAGGTTCATCTTTGCTTTTCTTCATTGGAAATGCCCTGATAGGGTCAAGGTGAATTCAGAACTCTTGGCTGAGTGGAGACTTGGAATCTGGAGCTTGCAATATAGGACTCCGGACCCCAGCTCTCTTGCAGAATTTATTGTGGGTTGGGAAGTAAGTGTTTAATGTCAATGCAACCTTGCAAACTGTAGTCTGTTGCTGAAGCAAGCACTTGCTGTACTTCATCCTGACAGCACATTTCTGGTGCAGTGACCTCTGGGGATGAAGCACCAGTGTCTTGGGAAGATGCAGGCATTACTGACCTTGGCAAGACTGAGAATCCAAATTAGGAAAAGAAGACAAGCCATATACCTACAAGGCATTACTTCTGCCCAGTGATGTATTCTCTGAAGATGACAGCCACAGATGCTGGTGAAACGTCAGAAAGAAACTCTTCTAGAACATGGCCACACAGCCCGAAAAACCCACAAAAAACTATGGATGCCAGCCATGAAAGCCTTCGACTTCATATTGGGAAGAGAGCTTATTCAAGGGGCCAGAAGAGGTTAGGTGTGACAAAGAAGGTGTTGCAAGGAAGGCAAATGGGGATAAATGGAAAATAAAGGAAATGAAAGGTTCTTAAGATGTGGCAAGTACAGTTTGGATCTCCCTTACCTGGAATTCCGAAATACAAAATATTCCGAAATCCAAAGTTGTCCACATGGGTGGCTGAGATAGTGAGACTGTTGCTTTCTGATGGTTTAGTGTACGCCAACTTTGTTTCATGTACAATCGTCCCTCTACATTTGTGGCTTTGACTTTTTGCAGATTTGATTATTCGTGGCTTTAAGTGATACGTGCTCTCTAGGAATCTCTAGGTCTTCCAGCATGACTCTGTTGGAAGTTCGTCAACACTGGAGGACCTAAAAATTCCTAGAGAAAGCACTTCTCTTGGCATTTGTAGGTCTCTCATTGCAACTGTATTATCAATCTCTGACTGATGTTCACCATAGAGTTGTGCTGGGAGGACTTAGAGATTCCTAGAGAAGTAAAAAACAACAACACAAAACCACCAGTGTTTTTTTTTTAATTTGTGTTTTTTCCACTTTCACAGGTTTCCTGCATTCCCTAACCCCAGTGAATGTGGAGAGCCCACTGTACAAAATTATTAAAAGTACGGTGTATAAAATTACCTTCAGGCTATGTGTATAAGGTATCTATGAAACATAAATGAATTTCATGTTTAGACATGGGTCCCATCTCCAGGATATCTCATTATATGTGTGAAAATATTCCAAACTTTGAAATCCAAAACACTTCTGGTCCCAAGCAGCCTGTAGCAGACTTTTGGAGATACAGTGAGCCATTTTGGGACTACTGTAACGAACACAGGAGGATGGATAGAATGACTCTAGTGATGCTGCCTGACCCCTGCAAGATAGCCTCTGGGATGAAGGAGTAAGAGCTGACTTGCAAATCTGAAGAAAGCCTGTTAACTGATGATCCATTGACAGAAGCACAGTAGACCCTTGTTTGAACCCCTTATTCTATGATAGTTTACAAACACAGTTGCCCCTGTATTGACGTCTGCGGTTTTGAATATTCACGGAGGGTGATTTCCATTAAAACCAATGGGACGCACCCCATTCAAGCCTACGGGGCTTGGATATTGGCGAGTCTCTGTTTTCGCGGGCATGGTGGTGGTCCAGAACAGACCCCCCTGCAAAAACAGAGGGCTGACTGTACTATCAGTAGTCTATCTGCCCAACTTTGGAGGTACCACACATCGTTCAAGGACAGATTTGAGTCAACTAGGCCTACCTTTTGTACTTGGTTTACTGGACAATATCAGATTTTTTTTGTGGAAGAGTTGGCTTCTGGGGACCACTTCTGGTGTTAGTTTTCTCTTAGGGTTTTCATGAAGTGAGCTTTTCAATACAGGCACACCTCACTTATCAAAGGCTCTGTCAGAGAATCTCCTTTTTACAAAATTTTATATGCAGTCCCAGACCCTGTTTTTCTTCCTTGTCCTCTGTCTAGCAGGATTTTTTTTTAGCAGCATTGGCATGGGAAGCACATCGACTTTTTAAGCTGAAGTATACATGTACTGTTAGCTCTGGGAAGAAGGAATTGGCAAAAAAACCTCTGAGTATTCGCCGCCTCCTCTTCCTCCTGGTGTTGGTTTATTTATGTCCCTCTTTCCCCCCCCAAATTGAGATACAAAGCAGCGTACAAATTAAAAACATAGGTTTTTTTTACTTATGTAAAAATACATTTAAAACGTACATAAAAGGTACAGTTAAAAACATACAAAAGTGGGCATCAAAATAGAATTAAACTAGTAGAGTATTAAAACAAGTAACTCATTAAAATAGTAAAATGCAATGTAAAAGATAAAAGTGTTTAAAAACAGTACATATTAAAATAGTTAAAATCCTAAAACATTAAAAATAAAATAAAACTCTATAGGGACCTTTAAAATCTAAAAAAAACTTAGTGAAATTCTTGGGTTCGTTGTAGATCACCAGGCGACTTGGAGGCACATGCATACATAGGATGTCCCACATTTGCCTCTCCCTTATCCCATTGCTGTTGCTTCTCTGTCTCTTTCCAGAGTAAGTTATGCTTGCTGTCAACACCAGACCTGGTCTCAGGTTGATAGGATAAATGCCTAAGAAAGGAAACTCTGTTGTATTGAGTCAGAGCAATTCCTACTCATGTCTACAAAATCCGCAGTCCTGATTTCATTACACTGTTCCTGTACGCTCCCATAGACGTTACTGCCAGCTTCTGCTGGCTCTCATAAATGAGTCAGTCACTTGTGGGTAAAACTCCACTGTTGACAGTCATGAATCTCTCTTGCAGTTTTCCTTGTTGGGCCTTGTGCGCTTTTCAGGTGATCAGCTGGGATTTCCTTCCTCTATCTTTTGCCTGATCATCACTGTTTGTTTGGTGCAACAGGTAAATGGGAGATTGGTGCCGTTCCGCCTGCCTTTGTCCATAGGTCACAAAGCAAAATAACTTTTCATTTGTTTTGCGGCTGGTGGAGGAAAGAACCAATAGATTACCAAACGAAGAAAGATAAAGCTGAATACACACTTTTAAGCGGCTTTTTATCACGCCCAAGTGTAATGCAGTCGTCTACTGTAAAGACACAGCATCTGTAGTTAGAAAGGTGAGTTTGGAGGTGAAAACTGCCTGCTTTTGTCCAGAAGTCACAAGCAAAATGACTTTTTATTTGTGCTGAAGCTGGTGGAGGAAGGAACCAATAGATTACCAAAAGGGGAAAGATAAAGCTGAATACTCAATTTTTAACTAGTGTTATGCAGCTGTCCACTATAGTGTTATATGCAGTTGTCCACTATAGTGCCCAAGTGTTATGCAGTTGTCCACTATAAAGACACAGAATCTGTGAGTTAGAAATATGAGTTCAGAGGTGAAAACAACGTCAATCAGTTTTTATTGAAATTGTTAGAGGATCTTTCCAGAAATCCTGATTGCTTCAATACTGCTTATACTTAAACAAGAGGATGGATCCAGAGGTAGTCATGCTTGGAAGACTCCCATTTAGATCTATGGAGATTTTCACACGGACAAAGTGATGGGAGCATAGCAGGATGCTCCTGTCATTATTGCACAAAGATTATCAGACAACATCACGATAATAGTGTCATTATCCTGTGAATAAAGAGGAATTCTAGCGTTACTTTTTATTCATGGGAAAGTCTTGTGAATGAAAAGCAATGGGAGAATTTTTTTTATTCATGGGATAATGATGTGATTATTGCGGCGTTGAGTGATGCTGTTTGATAATGCTTACACAATTGCGCGATAGTGACAGGAACATCCCACTATGTTCCTGTCACTCTTGCCTGTGTAAAAATCTTCTATGAGAATGAGTTAAGTCTCATTGATTTCAGAAGCTTTACTGTGAATTGATTAGATTCAAGCCAGGGCTTATAGAATAGCCAATAGATCTGACCATCTGAGGACGGCAAGCCCGCATTGTCTCCAGTGGTGGTACGTGCATCACCATTAGTGACAGGGGTTCCAGAACGGATACCAAGGTCCCACTGTATATTCATTATAAGGAAATAACAACATTCAAATTAGAACAGTTTTATTTATGTAAATTCAATATTGAACTCAATGCATGTGTAAATTTTGTACATGAAAAAGTTTAGGAAATGAAGGAGAAGGGATCAGAGCCTCCAATTCTCGTACCCCCTTTGACTAACTAACCCGGGGAGATCCTGCCCCACCATTTGAGAACCACTCCATTACAAGATGGCTGATGGTCATTCTGTTCTTCAGAAACACAGCTATTTAAGATCTCCTCCGATGTAAAGCAATTTATTTATGCATAGTCTGTTTGTCTGCTTGAATTCATTCCTTCCCTCCCTCACTTAAACTCAGTTTGTAAGGAATAAAGCCTTCTCTTGTCCATATTCATTGATAAATCCTTTGCAAAAGCTAATCTGCATTTCACATTAAAAGTAAAAGCAAAAGGCAAACTACAGCCTGTAGGGAACACTAAATTTGTATTATAGCATGTTATGTTAATTGTCTCCAATGGAAAATGATTCATCCTGAAGTTTTGGAAATCATGAGCAGGACCAGTGATTAAATGTGGAATACCATACTTTCTTCTTCATCTGTTAATGATGTTTCCATTTCAGTCTGTAATAGATCTTTGCATCAGTGAAGGACAGAAGAATTATTTGATTTAATTTTAAAAAGAAAATATGGTATCATGATCATTGAATATCCCTTGTCCTAATGGTTGGGACCAGAAGTGTTTTGGATTTTGGAATATTTTCATAAACATAATGAGATCTTGGAGCTGGAACCCAAGCCTAAACATGAAATTTGTATGTTTTGTATACCATTTATATACATATCCTGATAGTAATTTTATACATGTAATTGTATAAATTGTAAATTGTACTGTGGAATGACCTGAGGAGATACAATGGTTGAAAATGTTGACTGCCATTAAAACAGCATTAAAGTTGTATCTCTTCTGGCAGGCCTACCCGTTCAATTTTAAAGCATGACTTTTTAATTGGTATATTTTAAAGAAGGTATTATGTGTATTTTAATGGTCTTATAGTATTGTATTTTAATTGTTGTTTTTATTTGTTTTTAATTGTGTTCTGTATTTCAACATGTTGTACCCCACTTTGAGCCTTGAGGAGAGGTGGGAAAGAAATTAAATTTATTATTATTACATAATATTTTTAATAATTTTGTGCATGCAACAAAATGTGTGTACATGGAACAATTACAAAGCAAAGGTGTCACCATCTCAGACACCCATATGGACAATTTTGAATTTTGGAGTATTTTGGATTTCAGAATTCTGGATAAGGGAGACTCGACCTGTACTGTTCAATGCAAAGGCCTATAATCACAAGTACTAGGGTTAGTAGACTAAAGTCTATGAAAGCTCATGCTGCCAACTTCTTTCTTTCAGTTAGTCTCAAAGGTGCTACAAGATCTCTCTACATACTGATAGGGTTACCATGTTAGACTTGGTTTTATTAAGAAATGGAGCCTGTGGTGGAGATTGTTTTATAGGAGCATCCCTCCATGGTGGTTCAAAAGTCTCATTGTTTTGCAAGAAAGAACTAGGTTTGAGCGGGTTCTCATTTAGCTGTCTGATTTTCTCCCTGAATATGTGGTATAGTGGTTTGTGTGTTGGGCTGCGACTCTGGAGATTAGGCTTCAAATCCTCACTCTCTCAGCCTCAAAGGAAGGAAAAGGCAAATGCCCTCTGAACAAATCTTACCAAGAAAACCCTGTAATAGGCTTGCCTTAGAGTTGCCAAAAGTTGGAGAACACTAGGATTTTGAAGTAGACGACCCCTTTGTTCAAAGCCTTCCCAGTTAAGCATTATGGGGTCAAAAGATCCATGTTCCTCACAGCTTCATGTCCTGTTTGGATGACGCAGGCCAAAGCCCCAGGGCCAGGATCGGACTTGACCCTGGCAGGCTGGACACAGATCCAGTGGATCCAGCCCGATCCTGGCTTAAACAGCCTTTACCCTGGGTCAGTTTGGCCCCTGGTTTGCTGCAGTTTCCTGGAAACTGCATGGCAAACCCTGGCTGTTTAAATGCCAGTGCTCCTTAACTTGCTGTCGCTCCTACTGAGAATCCCCCCATTGCCGCGTCTGGTGCAGAAATGGGGTGCATGGCCATGTGGGTGCAACCAGGCACCCCATTTCCGCATCAGATGCAGCAACGGGGAGCTTCTCAGTAGGAGTGACGGCACAGCAATGAAAGGAGCATGTGCCGGTAGCTATTCTTGGGTTGGCTTGGGGACAGGTGTGTTAAATACCCACCCATCCTTGCGATGACCCAAGGACTAACCCAAATGAGTCCCCGGGACAGAGTAACAAAGGCTCAGCCTCTTGGTGGGTTGTAGAAACAAGGAAGGCTTTTTTGCTGCCCTTGAAGCATCCTGTGACTAATAATTATGATGTTGGTCAAGGACCTGAAAGACCCAGATTGAGATCCCCACTCAGCCATGAAGCTGACCAAATGATCTTTGGCCAGTCACACTCTTACAGCACAACTTGGGGAAGGATTTGATTAAAAATATTACAAAGAACGTGCACAATTCATAGTAAGAAAGGTTACTTGTAGACTCCTTCCTTTCCCTCCAGTTCTTAATTGGATAATGTTGAATTTCTTTGGTAATGTTCAACTTGTGTGGAGCAAACGATTTTCACCCCACCTACCCCTCTTATCTCATCTCCACCACTCCCAGTTATCCCTCCCATATGTACAACTGAAGTCTATTAAAGCTCCGGGTATAGCAAATTCAGTAGACGTTTAAGGTGCCGTAAGCACACTGATGTTTTTCTTTGGCAGGCAGCAATAAGAGAATATATGGCAATCTTCTTGGTGGATGCTCCCAGTCTGTGGAACTCCCTGACA
>CM034710.1:122741268-122752790 GCA_020142125.1 Phrynosoma platyrhinos | reverse complement strand
TAATAATAATAATAATAATAATAATAATAATAATAATAATTTTGGCTTCTAGTAAGAATTTCGCCTTGATCTGTTCTCAGACCCACTTATTTTGGCAGTCTATAATAATTTGTAGAGATCTCCTTCAGTTGATCGTTTCCTTATCAATTTTCTTCACTGTCCAACTTTCACAACCATGCAAAGAAACTGGAAATACTGTTGCCTGGATGATCCTGATTTTGGTATTCAGTGACACATTTTTACACTTGAGCATCTTACCAAATTCCTTCATAGCTCCCTTCTAAGTTACAGATTATATCACCACATTTAGCTAACTTTCTTTTACATTGTACCACACAGATGTGTTGAAGTGTAATTTTTTTTAAATTATTGCAAGCCACCTTATAGCCCATTGTGGGACAAAGATGGGATATAAATGCAATAAATAAATGGCTAGCTAGGAATGATGAGACTTGTAGTTCAATACATTGGGAGGGCACTAGTTTTAAGGAACCTCCCTTAAAATTTCTTCCTTTGCTTTCATTTTGTGCATCAGGTTGATTTACTGTGCTTATGGAGATATTTTCATCCTACTGGGTTATATATTTTAATTTCCTTTTTCTATCCTTTCTTACCTTGAAGGCACCAGATCCTATTTGATCTTGTCAGCTGAGCAGGGTCAGCTCTGGTTAGTTCTTGGATGGGAAGACACATCAGATACCAGGTGCTGTAGGCTATATTTCAGAGGAAGGAACTGACAAAACCACCTCTTGAGTATTCCTTGCCTAAGAAAATCCTATGGAATTCATGGGGTCGCCATAGGTTGACTGGTGAATTGAAGGCAGATACATATATTTCTTCCAGTATATGGTACTATTCTAGAATAACTTTTTATCCCTCTTTGGTCTCAGTAATCTCCACTTCCTGCTCCTTCTGGAGAATTTTACAATTTAAATTCCATAGCAACTTAGTCATTTCAGGAATTGCAGCTATGCCTTTTATTAACATTTTTCTTGGGCAGCCTGGAAATCTACCTTAGTTCAGCCTGGAAGAAGGACAGCTAGTGGAAGTGGAAGTTCTCCAGTGTATCTTGCTGCAACATACTTTTAAAAATTTCTAAAGTTTTTTCTAGTCTTATTCAGTTTTGGGTGAGTGTGTTTGTGTGGTAAAGAAAAAGTGACAAATGATGAAAGATAATCCAGCTGATAAACAAAAGATAAACCAGTTTAAATTTTGGAATTAAAAGTATTGTAAAAAATTGCCTTCTGGCTATGTGTATAAGGTGTATGTGAAACATAAATGAATTTGTGTTTAGACTTGGGTCTTATTTCCAAGATATATCATTTTGTACATACAGTTGGTCCTCCATATTCATAGATTCTGTATCCATGGATTCCACCATCCATGACTTGAAAACATTAAAAAAAATCCTCAAAAGCAAAACTTTATTTTGCTATTTTATACAAAGGAAGCCATTTTACTATACCACTGTATATAATGGGACTTGGGCATCCATGGATTTTGGTATCCACTGAGGGTCCTGGAACCAAACCCCAGCAGATACCAAGGGCCCATTGTATATGTAAATACAAGTATTTGAAAATTCAAATAAATAAACCCCAAATACTTCTGGTTCCTAATATTTTGGATAAGCAGACTCAACTTGTAATTCCGTAACCATCTGCCAAAGCTGCAGGAGGAAATTTATAGAGTCCCATGAGAAAACTGAAAAGTGTTCATAAGCAACAACGTATGGGGGTATATTTGTACTGGCAGATTGTTTCCAGAAAACAAAATGAAACAAAAATTAATGATGCCAATATTTTAGATTCCCCCCTGCAAAAAAGAAACTACCCAATGCGTTAACAGTTCCCACCTAACATTTTGTTTTTGTGTGTTTCTCTTTTCTCCCAGGGAGTGGAGCAACAGCTGTTGTCCAAGCAGCTTATTGTATGCCGAAGAAAGAGAAGGTGGCAATTAAACGGATCAACCTTGAGAAATGTCAGACCAGCATGGATGAGCTCCTGGTACAAATATTCCATCAATGTTGTTTCACAATTCCTTTAGGGTCTGTAAATCACTGTGGCACTAAGTTGGTGATGGAGTCACCTCTGTGCAGGCATTTGTTAAACTCTTAGTGGTGGCACTGGATTTTTTTTTAACAGAAAAGGTTCCAAGACATCATGGAGGTAAAACAGTTTGGAAAACAGCCCATTTTATGTCTGGTGGGTTCATTATATTTAGTGGGTTTTTCAGAGGTGGGCCTAGAAGTTCTCTCTTGATTTATATAGGGGAAGGATATGCCACTGTGGTGACCAATGTTTCCTTATATATATTCATTACATTCACATTCTGCCTATTCTTGAATAAGCTAAAATGGCCTTCATAAGTGCTACTCACGTAGTGGTCCCTGGATCTGTGCCGCTCTCCAAGCTGTTGTCTGTCAGAGAATTTGAAAGAAAGAAAGAAGCAGTTGTATTCAATGGATATAAATATGGTACCAGTCCCTGACACCTTGGGGGATAAAATACTCTGCTGGTCCCCCACATCAGATAGCATGAGAAGCTCCTCTATTTTTCTGTCATTCCACTTTGACTCCTTCATAAATAGCAGGTTTATATTAATTAGTAGTAACAAATTTACTGTCATGAAGTAGTAGCCCAAAGCATTTCATCATCACTATGTGTATCATCAGGCAACCTAGATTGCTAGATCATAAAATACATTTATTTGATTAAAATTTCTGAATGAGGAAACTTTCCTAAATTCCTATGAAAGTAAATATGCCACAAACCAGGCATTTAACATTAAGTTTTAGTTTTGGAGATGGAGTAGGTACATTTCTACCAACTCCTGCTCCACACAAAATGGCTTCCAGTTCCCAAATCCCTGCTTCACTAGCCTACATGGTTCTCCCCCTCCCTACTTTATCCTCATAACAACCCTGTGAGGTAGGTCAGTCTGGGAAAGAATGCCTGACCCAAGTTCACCCAGTGTCTGCTCTTCCATTTTCTTTCACCTTCACAGTTTTCCAAGCTTCTCAATTTGTCTCTACTGATTTTAGCTTCCATAATTTTAGCCCCATCCGACATCTGCTGTGGCCTCAAGTTGACAAAACCATGCTCTGAGGATGAACAGTATGAGGATCTGGCAGAGGAGTCTTCACCTTCTTGTATCATTCTTTTGTATTTGCTGGCCTTGCACCAATACCCACCACCATGGTGGAGTATATGCATGGCAGGGATTGCCATGCTGGTTTTGGGCTTCTTGGAGCTTGGAAAAGCTACTTTGGACTACAACTCCAAGAATCCCCCAGTTCTTGGGAACTGTATTTCAAAGAAAGGAAACTTCCTAGTTCACCTGTAGCTGACATAGCTCAGTTTGAGCACGATGATACTGGACAGAACTGAAAGTCCATATAGTTTATCTATTCTGGGCAATGTCTTTGGCATGGTGGCACCAGTCAGTATGTTTATCAGCAGGGGAGCAACTGTGGGAAGGTATGGGGCCACAATAGCCTCCCAGGAAATGTTGGAGGGCCATACCTCCCAGTCTCAAATAATAATGATAATAATAATAATAATAATAATAAAATTATTTATACCCTGCCCCTTTGAGGTCAATCGGGGCAGCTTACAGTGTTAAAATCCAATACATCAGCATCCCAATACATCAACAACCCTACCCCTAACCCCTAAACCAGGGGTAGGCAACCTTTCCCCTTTAAGGGCCGAGGGACTTCAGCCCCCAGAATCCCAGGAGCTATTGGCCAACATGGGACTATTGGCCAAGATGGCTGAGGCTTCTGGGAGCTGAAGTCCCTCGGCCCTTAAAGGGGAAAGGTTGCTTATCCCTGCCCTAAACTATAAAAAGAAAGATCAGAATCACCTTTCTCTCCCCCCCCCCAGTGTTCCCAAGCCTCCTCTAGGGAATGTGGGGGAAACTTTTGCCATAATTTTCGGTCCCCTTTGGTCATTTTAGGCCCTTGATAGGCCTTTTGTAACACCAGGAAGTGACTGGAAGTCTTACTGTTTACTTCATTTTTTAAAGTCATAGGATTATAGAGTTGGAAGAGTCCACAAGGGCCATCCAGTCCAACACCTGCCATGCAGGAAGACATAAAGCACGCTGAACTGATGGCCATGCAGCCAATGTTTAAAACTCCACAAAGAAGGAAACTCCATCACACTCCGAGGCAGCATCTTCCACCACAGAACAGCTTTTACCATCAGGAAGTTCTTTCTAATGTTTAGATGGAATCTTTTCCCCCGTAGTTTGAATCCATTGCTTAGTTTCTAGAGCAACAAAAAATGAGCTAGCTCCACTCTCAACATGACATCCCTTCAAATATTTAAACAGGGTTATCATGTCACCTCTTAACCATCTCTTCTCCAGGCTAAACATGCCCAGCTCCCTAAGCCACTCCTCATGGTTTCCGGCCTTCCACCATTTTGGTTGCCCTCAGAATCCTCCAGGAGATTGCACAAATTTGCCAAAATGGTCTCAGTTTTGCCCACAAAAGTAACCCCAGGGGCCACAGTTTGCCCACTCTTGCTATAGACCAAGAGCTCTGCTCTTCAGAACAGTCTACCCACCATCTTGGTTCTAGTCTGTAGCTGGACCTATAGAATTGAATGCCTCCCATGTTGGTTGTGCTATTATTCTCTTCCCTGGCCTGATCACTGTTGCTCCTTCCTTATTGAAGCAGACACACAGATTATTAGAATCTTGAGTTTATGCCAGTTTTTGGCTCAAAGGACCATTCAGAAAGCTTTGCAATAGAAAACATAGATAAAACTCCTTCTAATTAAATATCTTAATCTCCAGTTGACCCACTCCTCCAAAATACGGACTATTCCATTGGCTAATGAATAGGACGACAAATGAATTGCTGTTTTTCTTCTTCTTCTCAAAAAGTTCCAATTAGGTGACCCGATGGTTATTTTGTTTTTTGTTTGCTGGACTTTTGCTTGAGGAAGCCAACTCGTGATTTCTTTTTGCCACTGGCCTACACATAACAGACAAGTTTTGAGTTCTAGGATTGCATCCCAGCATTGCCTTCTCAAGAACAGGAGAATTTTCCAACCATAGTGATTTCTAGGTACAATTATACCATTGCAGGAATCCACAGTCCTTTTGCTCCAGCCAGGCCATGTTCTGATAAGGAAAATGGCAATGAGCGCAAATAAATGTAGGTATTAAGAACATTGGCAGAGCCTGGGCATATCGGACCTAAAGTCTGTTTTCTGTCCTGCAGCAGTGACTAGACTAATGCCTCTGGGAAGTTCAGAGACAGGGGTATGAAATCAGTGGCTTTTTTTTTTTTGTTCCCAGTTTTTTGTATTCAGAGGACAAGGCCTTGAAAATGTTACATTTTTGGACTTCAACTCTCAGGATCTCCCCAGCCAAAGGGGCAACTGGTCTGGGTTACGCAAATCTTGAGTTGAGTTTTTTTTATTTAACAAAAAAATGCTTCATGCAGAATTGAGTTTGAAATGGGACTCAGCCTGTCAATCTATTTTAAGTTCCATACTTGATCTCCATTGTATTGTTGTTGTGTGTCTTCAAGTCATTTTTGACTTATGGGGACCCTAAGCAACCCTGTTATGGGGATTTCTTGGCAAGATTTATTCCAAGGAGGTTTGCCATTGCCTTCCCCTGAGCTGAGAGTATGTGACTTGCCCAAAGTCATTTAGTGGGCTTCATGGCTGAGCTGGGAATCAAACCTTGGTCTCCCGAGTTATAGTCTAACACTCAAATCACTTCATCATGCTGGCTCTCCATTGTATGCAATACAATAAATACAGATTGGGTCTTCCTTATTCCCAGCTTGGCCATGAAGGCCACTAGGTGACCGTGGGCAAGTTGCATGCTGTTGTGGTCTCAGGGGAAGGCAATGGTAAACCTCCTCTGAAGACCTCTTGCCGAGAAAGCTCCAGGACAGGTTCACCTTAGGGTTGTCATAAATTGGAAACAACTGGAAGGCACACAACAACTCCCCTATTCTAAAATGCTTGAGAGCAGAAGTGCTTTCGATTTTGGATTTTTTGGGATTTCGTAATATTTGCATGTACACAATGAGAGATCTTGGAGATGGGACCCAAGTCTAAACGTGAAATTCATTTATGTTTCATATATTCCTTATACACATAACCTGAAGGTAAGTTAATACACAATATTTTAAAAATAATTTTGTGCATTAAACAAAGTTTGTGTACATTGAATCATCAGAAAGCAGAGGTGTCACTATCTCAGCTGCCCATGTGGACAATTTTGGATTTGGGAGTATTTTGGAATTCTGGATAAGGGAGACTCCTCAAGTACTAGCACCACCAGGGCATTCTGTGTTCCTGTCATTATTGGATAATTTCAATAACGTTCTGCATATTTGGAATAAAAGAGGCAAAGTCTCCAGACTTCTCTTCAGTTCCCCTTTTTTCAAAAAGTTAACTATTACTTTTCTCTCCCCTATTCATTAATTTTAGGAAAGGCTTTTCCTAAGCTTTGGTTTCTATTTATGAAGATTCCCATTTACTGTAATGGGAAAAAAGGCTGTTTATTACCGTCTCCCTCTTGATTTGATGAATCCATTGTCAAGGATTGATTTGAACTTTTCTCTTCTAAACACAGTACTCCTACCAGCGGAGCCATAGACTAGTTTTAATTAGGGGAGTAACACTAAGCTTATTCTATTTCATTGATTTGAATGGTTTTGATTGGAAAAGCACCCACAGTTAATTGGGCAGCACAGGTTTTAATTTTTTAAGTATGTGAGGGCAGATAGACAAAGTCTTGCCAAAGTATTCCCTCCTCTTTTACTTTTCCACATTTTACTGTGCTACAACCTGCAATTAAAATAGATTTAATTGGCCTTGTTATTACTTGATATACACAAGATAGTCAAAACAGTGAAGATGCAAACTATGTTTTTTTATTTTTTATTTTGGCATGATAAATGTTCATAGTGAAACCCAGTGAGGCACTGTGTGTTGGACTACGACTCTGGAGAGTTTAATTCCCAGATCAGCCATGAAGACCACTAGTGACCTTAGGCAAGTCACGTACTCTCAGCCTCAGGTGAAAGCAATGGCAAACCTCTTCTGAACAAATCTTGCCAAGAAAACCCCATGATGGGTTAGTCTTAGGGTTGCCATAAATCAGAAATGACTTAAAGGCACACAACAACAGATGTTCATTGTTTGGGAGTGTTCATGTTTCAAGAATTATGTAATAACCCAGCCCTGACTAGTACTGCTGCACAACTTTATCCCAGACAAATTTTTATCACTTCTTCAGGCCCTTTCACACTAGTAAGTTACAGCATTAAATTTCCACTTCAAATGTTATGGCAGCATCTTATGGGATTTGTAGTGTAGGAGTGGGTGATCAGAATTCTCAAGCCAGAAAGCTCTAGTGCCTCACCAAACTACGCATCCCGTAGGATGGAACCATAGCAAATAAAGCACAATCATAGTGCTGTGCCTGTAAAGGTACTTTGGTGTTAATAATGCTGCTTCTTAAGATATACTCCTCAACAAAGCTTTGGGCCTTCCATAAACAGTGTATTTAATCTAAGATCATACACACAACTGGACTCCGCTCAGTGACTTGTGTGACTTCTTCAGGCGTTTGATCGCACCAGAGCTTATTGAGACACATCCAACCAAAGGGGGTGAATATTTGGGCAGCCAACAAGTTTGCGTTTTCTTTTAGTTAATTTTTGTGGCACAGTAAAAATATTTTGCACCACCTTGGGGAATCTTGGGGAGAGACAGATAAGAAATTAAAAGATATATATTTAGAGCCGGGGTTCTCAACCTATACTCCAGTAAATGGGAATCTTCATAAATAGCAACCTTAGGGCTCCATGTGTACTTTTCAGGTGCTCCGTGACCACCCCAGGAAAACGAAATAAATAAAAATGGAATGACATTGAAGAATACATTCATATATATATATATATATATATATAGATGTACCTTAAACACCATTAACTTGTAAGACATAGGATACGCCTCTTAGGGGCTCCTCTGTAGTAGTATGGGCTCCGTGAGTCAAAAAGATTGGGAACCCCTGTACCCCACTCTTCAGCCACAAAGGCTTTCAGAGAGGCTATCATCATCATCATCATCATCATCATCATCATCTGTATTACAAGTGATAACATATCTGCTAGATACTATGTTTGTGCGTGCCAGTATGGATATTACTGTAGAGCCATTTTTAAAAAATGAATGGACAGAATAGGAATGTCTCTTCTAAAATGATGTGTGCTGCAAAGTGTTTGAAAAGAGCATGCTCTTTCCCTGGAGTTTTGCACCTAAGCAGATCACTTCCTCCATTCAACCATCTTCTTTTTTAGAAAGAACAGCTGCCAAGGATAGCAATCATTCCTTTACCAAAACCACCATCCAGTGAATGGAAGTAAATTAAGAGGGACTGAGTGGGGTGCCTCTTTCACAGCCCAGCTATTTGTTTGCTGGAGCAAGAGTTGCTATCCTTGCAGCCTTCCTGCGCTGTGCTGATCAAGGGGAGAATCCAAGCCGAGTTGCCAGCTTGCAACACATTCCTAGCTGTCTCTAGGCAACAAAATCCTAGTTTTTGTGCAGCATCAAAAGCCCCGGCCCTTCCACCTGGGATTTGGGGGGTGGAGGTGGAGAAGGGGGGTAGTGAAGCAGGAACACAGAACAGAATGGCAGAGTGGCTACACCAACCTAAAAAACAACTTTTTAAAAGCAGTCTGTCCAGGACAACCTATCCAGAGGTAGCCACGTTGGCCACATATCAAAGTGCAATTCATCCAAATCCACAGAACAGTGATACCTTTATGGGGCCAACCAAAATGCACATTATATGTGTTGCAGGATTTCAGAGCTCCATTGGCTTCTTCATCAGCCAAAAGGTGTTAAAAGTCATATAGGAGAAAGAAAAAAGAAAATGATGATGTCGGTCTTAGGCATGTATTTGGTCAAGGTAGTTGTGATTGTTATCCTCAGTTCAGGTAGTATGGAAGGGTATTTGTGTAGGTGGGTCCATCTCATCCGCCTTCTGGTCATGTAGAAACTGGGAGATTAGGAAATAAAGTTTAACTTCCATTAGCAAGGATGGGTTAGCTTTGCTCAGGATGGGAGCAGAAACACATCTGTCTGAATGATCCATCCTCTCCCCAAGTTATGCTTCTAGCCCTTACTGTGTAAAGGTAAGGCTACCTTGTTACCCAGTGCAAGAAGGGGTTTCTCTGTGTTGTTTCCTCCAGCTTTGGTTAATGAAGAATGACTAGTTATTTGTAATGAATTCATTCCAGGCTTTAAAAGTGCTAATTATAAATGTAGTCATAAATATTTCTATTGTAACACTTTTAAAGCCTGGAAATAACTCATTACAAGTACCTCTTTATTTGTCTCCCACAATAATGAAGGTTGTGTGTATGTTGTTTGCCTTCAAGTTGTTTCTGAACTTATAACAGCCCTAAGGCTAACCTATCATGGGATTTTCTTGTCAAGATTTGTCAGGGACGTTTTGCCATTGCAGTGTACCCGAGGCTGAGAGCATTTGACTTGCCCAAAGTCACCTAGTGAGTTTCATGGCCGAGCTGGGAATCGAATCCTGTAAGGAAGGTATAATTACATTAATTTTTGAAGTACCACATATACTTGAATATAAGTTGGCCTCACATATATGTTGAGGGCAGGTTTGGGGGCCAAAATTATGGATTTTGATACGACTTGTGGATAAGTTGAGGGTAAAATTTAAGGGCATGTAGGAAAGGATCTAGAAGACGAAGCAAAGGGGGAAAATGCTAAAGAGCTTACAAAATTCCAGCAGGCATAACTGTGCTCATCCTAAAGGTTGCATGGATGAGCGGATAGAGGGGGATGAGGTCTTCCAGGACATACTCTTGCCTTTCACAAGGGAATGGTTCCTTTTTTTAATAAGAGTTAAAATACAGTACTTACAATGGCCCATGGATAAGTCGACTCAGTTTTGTTGGGTCAATTTTTTGACTCAAATTTCTAGACTATATATAGTATGTGCGGGCAGATATACAAAATCTTGCAAAATTATTCACCCCTCTTTGATTTTTCTGCATGTTACAGCATGGAAACCTTTGAGTTACAACCTGCATATGGGAGCTTCCTTGGATCCCATTTGGGGGAAAAGGCAAGCTATCAGTGAATTAATTAATTAATTAATTACGAATAAATTAATTTAACCCTTCCTTTTGTGGTGTAACAGCTTCTTAGTTAGAATTATAATTATTGGGACATAACTTCACGCAGCCCAAAGGAACAATGTTGCTTAGTTCAGGTACTGGTTTTGTTCTGGTTGTTTAGGCAAGAGAGCAAGGTGACTAGAAAGGGAAGAGAGTCTATTTTATACAAACAGGGCAGCAACTTGAAACATTGCTTTTGCCCTCCTCAATTAAAAAGTACCTGTTTTTGTAAGCTGAGAGAAATGGGGAAATAATTATTTGTTAAAAAAATGTAACAGTGGGTAACTGGTTTAGGAAAGCTTTGATCTAAACAGAGATACTTCAATTAACAAAGTTAATGTGTTCTAGGTCATTAACAGAAAATTTGGTACCAGAGACAGAAATAACATGGAAAGACTAGGGAGAGGTTACTACATCCTTCAAAAATAAAATTTTAAAATCCACTGTACATATTTCAGCAAACTTTTTATTCAAAACTAGCAGTATGCACATGTGAAATGAAACAAGATCAGGTAAGCCTTACATAAGTAAAGCAAAATATTTTGGACCTTCTGGAGACAGCATGAAGGCTTCTTGCAAATGCATCCAGGCATGTCCCAGTCTCACCTTTCTTATGGTTTCATTTTTGATGGCCAAACTTACAGATCTATGCCTTTTTTTAAAAAATCCTGGGGGTAACTGGTGAGACAGGCTTACCAACTCTTCCACTTTCTTTCTGTCTTGCTGTTCGTCCATGCTCAGTAAGGGATGCTAGAGGCAGCTGTTGCTTTCCTTGTCTCTTGTAGTCAGACACACAGAACTACAGAAGGACTGGCTAGAATAGAATCCAGCTTTTTCCTAGCTCAAATTTTACTGCATTGTTTACTGCAGACACACTGCTGCAACCTGACACTAAAAATGTTTTGCTGTAGTCTATGAAACATCTGCTGATTCTTTTTTGGAATTCTTTGGTGCGCTCCATTAGCCATCGTATGTTTGCAGTGTGATCCCTAGTGCCGCTTGCTTTCCTGAACCTTGCTTGGACCTCTGGGATTTCTCTCTCCATGTATGGTTGGAGTCTGTGCTGCAGAACTTTGAGCATTATTTTGCTTGCATGTGAGATTAGTGCTATTGTTCTATAGTTGCTGCAGTCTTTTGTATCTCCTTTCTTGTGAATTGGTATGTATATTGAGCATTTTCAGTCTGTTGGCCACCGCTTTGTTTTCCATAATTGTTGGCATATTTCAGTTAGCACTGAAGTTGCATCTGTCTGTAGGCACTGTAGCATCTATCATCTGTTCTGGGTGATTTATTTTTCCCCATTTCCTTTATTACAGATTCCACTTCACTT
>CM034710.1:122703898-122718420 GCA_020142125.1 Phrynosoma platyrhinos | reverse complement strand
GGTGAACTTGGATAAGTCACACACTCTCAGCCTCAGGGGAAGGCAATGTCAAACCTTCTCTGAACCAGTCTTGCCAGGATAGATAGGGATTCACCTCTTATCCGCTGCTGCTTCCTCCTCCTGCCTCATGCCGCACCACGCCACGCCACACCACCCCTCCCTCCCTCCCCCTCCTCCTCCTCTGACCTGGACTTCCTTTCTTCCTCCTCTTCCCGCCGCGCCACACTTTCTTCCACCGCTGCCACCCGGCGTATAAGACGACCCCCGACTTTGGAGAAGACTTTTGTGGGTTAAAAAGTAGTCTTATACGCCAGAAAATACAGCAGTTCCATTTTGAATTGCTCTTAGTGTTATTAATACCTTCTAATGTTCAACTGAAATCTACCCTCTTGTAACCTCAGACCTTCTCTTCCGTAAGCTAAACATGCCTAACTCATTTAACCTTTCCTCATATGGTTTGTTCTCTGTGCCTCTGATCATCCTTGTTGCCCTTCTCTGAACCTACTCCAAATTGTCTATATTCTTCTTAAAATGAGGTGCCCAGAACTGAACACAGTACTCCAAATGAGGCTTGACTGGTGCCGAATATAGTGGAACTTTTTCCCCCCCTTAAGTTGGAAAGTATGCTTTTCTTAAAGCGGGCTTAAAATAGCCTTTCCTTTCTTTGCTGCAGTATCACACTGCTGACTTATGTTAAATTTACGATCAACAATAATCCAAAGTCCTTTTTGCATGTAGAACTGCTGAGCCATGTATCCCCCATGTGCATGTGATTTTTGTCATGCTTGTTGCTCTGGCTGACTCTGCAAATCTGAGGTAGGGTTCAAATCCAGGGCTCCAATTGTTCTAAAATCCGACAATCTGTGATTTAAATCCATTTTAATGCTTCTGTTATGTTTGCCCTTGCTGTTGCAGTTTCCCCTAGTGCATACTGCATTTCCAAGTGCTGCTTCAGCCAGACCCTGGAAGTGAATGGATGTGCTCAGATCTCTCAGTCCAGCAAGCTGAGCCTCCCCTGCTAATGTTTATATTAAATGTTTTTTTCTATTCCATTTGTTTTTCTTATAAGTGACATACATAGTTAAAATGCACAATAAAATATAACAGAATATAAAATCAAACAGATTGACAAGATACAGTGACTTAATCATCAGTGTTTAGGTTGCCTCTGTTTAGGATCTCAACCCATCTCTGCTCAGATCAGTTTGACACACTTTACCTGCCATGATTCAGTGCTATGGAATTCTTGGATTTGTAGTTTTGTGAGCTGTTCAGCCTTCTCGAGCTCTGGTGCCACAACAAACTACATGTCCCAGAATCCCATAGTATGGAGCCATGGCAGTTAAAGCGATGTTAAACTGCATTATTTTTGCAGTGCAGATGTAGCCTCAGTCCTTCATCTGCCTTCTTCCACCTTGAAGCTGTATCAATCATATACATGGCTGTCTGCAATTTTGCCACCAGATAGTTAGTCAGATGGAGCAATTCAGAGCATTTCTATCTAATCCGATTTGACTTAAAAGGTCTGCTCTTGCAAGATGTTTCGCTCAACACGCAAGCATTTTTACAAGCCTTCTTCAGTCATGTGTTAAATGTGGCCAACTATAAAGTATGTATGAACCAAGTGTTCATGGAGATAGATAAGTCAGTAGCAGGGGTGAGTGTTGTCTGGAAAACACTGAACTGAAAAATTTCTAAATACCAACCCAAAACTGTTTTATATTTATCAAAAAGAGCCAGCATAGTATAGTGGTCATGGTTTGAATGTTTGCCTTGGACACGGGGAGACCAGGGTTCAAATCCCTGCTCAGCCATGGAAACCTACTGGATGACCTTGGGGAAGTCACATGCTCTCAGCCTCAGAGGAAAGCAAGGGTAACCCCCCCTCGAACAAATTCTGCCAAGAAACTCCCATGATGCCTCAGGGTTGCCATAATTCAGAAATGACTCAAAATAACATAACGTCATTATTTAAAAGTGTATCCCCAATAGCCAGAAATTGTTGAACTGAAATAAACTATTAGGGAGGGGAAAAAGATCTATTTACAGTGGTTTAAACATTACATGTTCAAACAGATTCAGACCTTTCTTTGAAAATTATTTTTATTGGAATATTTTTAAATAATTTGAGGTGTAACAAATCGATAGCATTATGCTTCCCTCTACATTTTCAAAAAGGATTTTATGGCACATAAGTGTAGACTGCAAATTTGCCATTTTTGGCTTGATTGAAGAGCTATTTTCAGTCATCTGAAAAAAAAATTAATTACAACTTTCGATACTGTGACTAGAATTCTTATTGTCATTTATTGTGTTACTGGCTGATTCTGTGAAACAATGCATTTCTAAAATGGGAAAGTTTTCCTCCCCACAGGACTGGTCAGTAGCCATTTCTGTGATCATAACTGAAATTTCCCCGAATGTTTTCACTTTGAAGATTATTACCAGTTGTATTCCTAATTGCTTGGATTGTGTATTATTAAGTCTGTTCACACAAAGATGCTCCCAAAAGACAACTGACACCATATTTTGCATGAATCAATGCCAAATAAAAGTTGATCTAAGGAGTATGTTGGCTGACAGCTTATAAGTGGAGTGAAATAGGAAGAGGGAGGTAGGATGTGAACAGAATGGTTTTGCAGTTCGTAGGAAGAAATGAGCTCCAAGAAGCTTGTCCAAGTGAGTACAATAAAATGATTGTTCGGTTCCATTGCAGTGGAAGACTTGAGTCATAGATCACACCTTTGGTAGAAAAGCAGCCCAGTACAATTAGAGTCATAGTGTGGGCAGGATGAATGCAGTTAGCACATCTGTCCAAGTTTGGCAGCCAGCTTATTGGCGGGGAAGGGAGTGATTTTTTTGGAGTGGAGTCTTTTTTTAGTTATGGTATGTCATGGTATGCCTCTGTCTTGAAACCTTAAAGCAGGGGTAGGCAACCTTTCCCCTTTAAGGGCCGAAGGACTTCAGCTCCCAGAAGCCTCAGCCATGTTGGCCAATAGTCAGTCCCATGTTGGCCAATAGCTCCTGGGATTCTGGGAGCTGAAGTCCCTCGGCCCTTAAAGGGGAAAGGTTGCCTACCTCTGCCTTAAAGGCACCAGATCCTGTCTGATCTAGGAAGCTAAGCAGGACCACCCCTGGTTAGTCCTTGGATGGGAGACCACCAATGAATACCAGGTGCCATGAGCTGTATTTCAGAGGAAGGAACTGGCAAAACCACCTCTGAATAGTCATTGACTAAGGAAACCTTATGAAATTCATGGAGTTGCCATCAGTCAACGGGTGACTTGAAAGCACATGTACACACATGTCAAATGTCAGGGAGAGAGGAAGAAGACAGGTTGGGTTGGCAATCATTCAGTAGGAGCTTCAGGAAATGATTTGATGACATTAGATCTTGTAGAATGTTGTTGTTGTTGTTGTTAACTGTCCTTGAGTTGACACTGATTCATGGTGACTTTTGAGACCTCTCCAAAACCTCCTATCCTCCACTGCTCTGCTTAGGTCCTGTAGATTCCGCCCAGGGGTAGGCAACCTTTCCCCTTTAAGGGCCAAGGGACTTCAGCTCCCAGAAGCCTCAGCCATGTTGGCCAATAGTCCCATGTTGGCCAGTAGCTCCTGGGATTCTGGGAGCTGAAGTCCCTCGGCCCTTAAAGGGGAAAGGTTGCCTACCCCTGATTCAGCTCATGAGCTCCCTGATTGAGTCTAGCCATCTATACAGTCTTCCTCTCTTTCTACTACCCTCTACCTTCCCTAGCATTAGTGTCTTTTCTAATGAGTCATGCCTTCTCATGATGTGGCCAAAATATAACGACCTCAAGTTTAGTCATCTTGGCTTCCAGGGAGAGTTCAGGCTCAATCTCTTCAAATACCCATTTGTTTGTCTTTTTCATCATCCACAGTATCCTCAGAACTCTTCTCCAGTACCACAGCTCAGATGAATTGATTTTCTTGCTATCCATTTTTCTCACTGTCCAGCTTTCATATTCATACATAGTGATGGGGAATATAATGGTTTGGATGATTCTAACTTTGGTGCTCAGTTGTATATCTTTACACTTTAGGATTTTATCAAGTTTTTCCTGGCTTCCCTTTCCATTCCTAGTCTTTTATTTCTTGACTCAGTCTCCCTTCTGATCAATGTTTGATCCAAGATATGGGAAATCATTAACTATTTCAATTTCTTCATTATCTAGGCTGAATTTGTGTATATCCTCTATGGTCATTTATTTTGTTTTCTTTATGTTCAACATTAAGCCCGCCTTTATACTTTCTTTCTTGATCTTCCTTTGTAATTTTCCAAGTTTATAATGTTTTCCAGTGGTAGTATGGTGTCATCTGGGTATCTTAGATTGTTGCTGTTCCTTCCTCCTGTCTTCCTCCTTCTCAGTTGTGTCCTGTTCCTCATATGATATTTTCTGTATATAAGTTGAGCAATTGGATGATAGAATGCAGCCTTGTCTTACCTCTTTGCCAATTGGGAACCATTCTGTTTCTCCATATTCTGTTCTGACAGTAGCCTCTTGTCCTAAGTATAAATTTTTCATCAGGACTATAAGATGTATTGACTCTCCCATGTCTTTAAGAGTGTTCCATAGCTTTTTGTGGTTTGTGCAATCAAAGGCTTTGCTATAGTCTATAAAGCATATGCTGATTTTGTTCTGGAATTCCTTGGTTCCCTCCATTAGCCATCACATGTTTGCAATGTGTCCCCTAATGCCTCTTCCTTTCCTGAACCCTGCTTGCACTTCTGGGATTTCTCTTTCCATATATGATTGGAGTCTATACTGCAGGAATTTGAGCATGATTTTACAACATTAATTTAAACAATGGTATGTTTTAATAAATAAAGAAGGAAGTAATAATGGTTTAAAGTCTGTTAATAATAACATGATTGCTATAATGCCTCATATTGCCAAAGAAATATACTATGTTTGATCTTTCTTTCTGTATTGATTTTTGACCTCTGTTTTCCATCAAACCTTCAAAGACAAGACAAATGAGAGCATAAATAATATGTATTAAGATCTCTCAGAGAATGAGGAGTCCCAAATATCAGAAGGACCTTGAGAGTACCATCCTATATAGCCTTAGCTGATGCCTGGACCTCAGCTTCTGCCCTGTAGAAGTGGCCTACCACTTCTCTCTACTACATTTTGTAAAAGTTACTATTTTTAACTACAGCTTCCACATTCTCCCAGGTATCATAGAAGGAATCTGAGAGCCATAGTCCAAAAAATAACGTTTCCAAGCTATGCTTCCCAAATTTCTCCTAACCCCTATGGAAGCAATGGTGGGAGGGCATATTTGATCTAGGGGCTTATGTTTGCTGACCCTGTCCTATAAGAAGATGCTTTAGTCTCAGAAGATGTTGCAGATGACTCATCCCAATGGAGGGATCAGCTGCTATGCTTAACATTTGCAGCAGCTTCTCCCACTGCCTTTTGCACTGTACAAAAGGGCACTTAAGCTCACAGGCTTGGAAGATATTGAATATGTTCTCTGGCCAGGGGAAGGGGGACAGAGATCATTGCCAGCCATGATGGACAAGAGCCAGTTGATATGTGAAATATTTTGCACCCCTCCTAGTTCTCAGCATTTGACTGGCACATTCTTTTGGTTGCAGATTATCAAGTGTCTGGTTGCTCGATGAATGATCTCCCATAATCTGTAACCAAAGCAAATGGAAAGAGCTCCTGGGAAGTGACCAATCGAGAGTTTGAAATTTAAGCTCTTTCAGGTGGTGTGCTTTAGGGGGAAAGTTTTCTGGCAAGCCAATCCTGGTCAGCTTAATGGGCTTATGTTGTCTCTCTTTCTTGGGAAGCCTATCATGTTTTGCTCTTGTGTAACTGAATATTTTGATAAGCTTAGAAAGGAAGCAATAATAATATTTATTTTTCAAAAGTGGCTTAACTTGCTCTACAGTTCCAGAAGGTGACCCATCCCCACCTCCTGTTGTGTTGGATCATTGGGACCCCATAAGAGGTTTCTAAAGGCACTAGATGTGGGTAAAAATGTACAGATCAGAAAATGTACAAACGACTTGAAGACACACAACAACAACACCATCTCTCGTAAGACTGTTCTATACATTCCTCAGCCATGTACCTGGCTGTCTGCTTGACTGGCATGGGAACCCAGTCCCACCTCTCCAGCATGTGTACCTGTGTCTGTAAGCACACATTGTGGTTGCATGCACTTTCTCTGTATAAAAGAGAGTGGTGGGCACCAGCTTGGATGGTTATTCAGAAAGCTGAGGCTGTATTCTCATGTAAATAATCTTCATAGCAAGCTTCATGGGACTCAGGTGAGGCTTGCTTTTGAGTTGTATTGTGCAGGAATGCAGCATGAGGCAGGTTCAGAGTGTGGTTGTTGGGTACATTGAAGCAAAGGTTGGACAAAGGCAGTATTTTGCTGCTCTCCAAATGCTGCTGCCAGACTACTCATAGGGTGCTTCCAAACTTTCGGAAAGGGTACAGGACTGGAGGCTGGTTTTAATTAGCAAAGCAGTTGCCCCAGGGAAGAGGAAATACCACCATGACTGCATCTGCGCTGCAGAAATAATTCAGTCTGTCACCGCTTTAACTGCCATGGTTCACTGCTATGGAATTTTGGGATTTGTAGTTTTGTGAGATGTTTATCTTTCTCTGTCAGTAGTGCCACAACAAACTAAAAATCCCAGAATTCCATAGCATTGAGACATGATAGTTAAAGTGTCAAACTGCATTATTTCTTTAGTGCAGATGCAGCTCATGGCTGTACCACTTCCTGAGACCAGCATTCCTTTTAGTAGTGGTCTGAGGAAGCCAGAGACAACTTAGATGGAAACATTTTTAAAATATTCAATAAATAAATAATTAAATAAATTTATTTCTTACCTGCTTCTTCCCAAGGCTCGAGGTAGGAGACAGATTAATACACATAAAGCCATTTAAACTCACTAAGCTAAAACGCATAAACATTGGACATATTAAAATCATCCAGCATAAAATTAAAATGTCCTAATTTAAAATTCATAGTTTAAAATCAACTGTGTAGGTCTACCGGAAGAGATAAGTCTTTAATACTGCTTTAAATTCACAGCATGTTTTGCTGTCAAATCTCTTAAATTATTTACACATTATTAAATAAACAATTATTTATTTGTTACATTTATATCCTGTTTTTCCTCCATTGAGATCAAGACAGTGTACACAACTCTTCTCTATCCCACTTCATTCATAAAATAATCCTGTGATGTGGATCAGGCTGACAGAAAACTATTAATCCAAGATCACTGAGTAAATTTCATGGCTTAATGAAAATTAAAACCCAAATAGCCCCAGCTGAACACTGTGACCGCTATTTAAAAAATTGACTTTTTATTGCAATCCTTTTGGATTTTGCTAGTATAAAATGCCCTGCCTCCCAACATACAGACATGTAGTTATGGTATGGTAGTTACCATACTATAGTACAGTAGTTTATGGTAGTTTTTAAAATTCTGTTTTTGCCTCCAGCAAGCTCTGCATCATGCAGAGTTTGAGGGATATAGTTTTATCTGTGGCTAAAGGCTCTCCCTTCCTTTCTTCTATCTCCTTGCATTTCAGGAATTCCAGACTCAAAACGGCACCAAGTTGGAAAGTTGTCAGCCAGCAATCTCTTTTCTGTCTCTTAGGGGTTTTTGAAGGCCTCTGGAAGTGTAGGATAATAACCCAACTGTTCTGTAGGAGACTAGCTTTGTATTTCTGGGATGCTGAGTAACGCTTTGACAAGATTGTTCACAGATGTTGTGGTTTCTGTTTTTGTTAAAGGGGGAAAAATTGCTTTGCACATGATTGCTATGGAGACATCCAGTGCTGTCATTCTTGTGTGTAAGCAACTGCTGCTGCCTATGTGATTGTTCTTCCCCTTCTCCCTATTTTCCTTCCAGTACTGGGAATGTCTTTGCTTCGAGGGAATTGTAAGAGGAGAAATCCAGTGGGAACCAGACAGGTCAGGAGAAAAGACACAGAGTATAACATAAGCATTTGGGGCCCAACGTCTCCTTTGCAAGATCCACCGTGGAATAGTGGTTGGAGTGTAAGATTTGGATTCTGGGGATCAGGGCTTGATTCTCTGCTTGGCCATGCAAACCCATTGAGTGACCTTGGGGGGATCACACCCTCTCAGCCTCAGAAAACCCCACGATAGGATGGCCAAATCAGAAACGAAGGCACACAACAACAGCAACAACAACTCTTCTCTTCAATGGCAAAACTCCTTTGAGCTAATCTTGCCAAGAAAACTCTATGATAGGTTTGCCTTAGGATCACCATGTGTCGGAAACTATTTGAAGGCACCCAACAACAGCAACAACAACTCCAACAGCTCTCCTCTTGCTTTTGATCCAAGGCCATGAGACCCAGGAATCAATTGAAATTTGCTGTTGATTGACAACCATGCTGTTACTGATAGTGTGACAAAGAGAAAGAACCATTTAGCTTTTCTTGAACAATTTAGTGTTAGTTAATTGCACACTCTTATTGTGTGAGTGTGTGTTAATTAATTTTTGTTGCTTTGTCATAGCGTGATGTAGTGATTTGAGCGTTGGACTCTGGAGACCAGGGTTCGAATTACAGTTCGGGCATGGAAACCCACTGGGTGACTTCGGAGAGGATGGCAATGGCAACTGCCCTCTGAAGAATCATGTCAAGAAAATGTCATGATAGGCTCTCTTTAGGGTCACCCTAAGTCAAAAATGACTTGAAAGCACACAACAACAAACAAAAATTGTCAAGAGAAAAGGAGGCTAGAAATGTAAAGCATAAAACCAAATGAAACCAAACAAAAAGTCAAATGGACAGGGCTCATGCCTTTGGAGACCACAAGCCTGCTCTCTGCAGCTCTGTCCTGGGTACTCTGATGAGAATCATGAAACCTTTTCCTGCAGAGTTTAAGGAGCTTTTCAGCCCCCACCTGCGAAAAGCCCAAACTCCTGCAAGTTATATGTGGCCAGATCACATTCTTTTTTACTAGAATGATGAGTATTTTAATCATGTATACTATCCCCTGGTCACACTAAAGTGGAAAACAATGGTGACTGAGTCAGACACAAGGTTAGAAACTGGATTTAAAACGTAATAAATAACTGGATGGATTGATGGTAACTAAAGTGGGCAGGGAGGCATACATTCTTGGCATTATTTCCAAGGGCCAAATTGAGACATATTATTTACTTACATTTCATATAAATTACCTTTTATAAGTAGATGCCTTTAGCCCTGATTGACAGCCTGTGTGTGTGCTGGGTGCTTAGACAATGCATCGGAAGATGGATATCTGCATTTACTGTAATTGGGGGGAGCATAATGATCTTTTGTTGCTTTAGCAATAATGTCCAGGGATCCCAGGGTGCTGCTTGCTCAGCCATTAAGAATGTAATGGAACAGATTACATCTTTGCTCTATAAATAGCATTTAAAAAAAAGTATGTCCTGCATTTGTGTTGTGCTTTTGGTGTTCTGAACTCTGACTTTCTCCGGATCAGAGTGCAAAACAGTTAATAGATTTTTAGTGCATGCCAGAGGTGGTTGATTAAGTCTGGTTTGGTTACAGTTATGATGAAGAGCTGGCTTGCAGTGATAAAGCTATCACACAGTTATGGATAGCTAAATAAGCTAAATAGTGTTGTTGATGTATGACTTCAAGTTGTCTTCCAAGTTATGACGGCCCTAATATGAACCCATCACAGAGTTTTCTTGGCAAGATTTATTTGGGGGGGGTTTGCCTTTACTTCCTCTGAAGTTGAGAGAGTGTGACTCACCCAGGGTCACCCTGTGGGTTTCCATGCTTGAGCGGGGATTCGAACTCCGGTCTCCAGGGTTGTAGTCCAGCTTAGCTCTTTCCCAACTACAGACTCTAGGACTTCATAAGGTGGAATCAAGATAGTTAAAGTGGAATGTTGTTGTGTGCCTTCAAGTCGTTTCCAACTTAAAGCAACCCTATCATTGGTTTTTTTGGGGGCAAGATTTGTTAAAAAGAAGTTTGCCATTGCCTTGCCCTGAGACTGAGGGGGGTTGCAAACTGTCAGAAATAGTGCAAATTGAGTCCACTTTTAGGGTTAGGGTTAGTGCTAGGGAATCATGGAAATTGTGTTTTTTTTCTGAGACATTGAGCCTTCTCTATCAGAGAGCTCTGGTGCCACAATAAAATACAGTTCCCATGATTCCCTAAACCTAAACTTAACCCTAAAAGTGGACTCAATTTGCACTATTTCTGGCAGTCTGCAACCCCCCTGAGTGTGTGTGCCTTTCCCAAAGCCACTCATTAGGTTTCATGGCCGAGATGAGAGCCAAAACCTGGTCTCCTGAGTTGTAGTCCAACTTGCAAGCCACTATAATTGTGTAGTGTGAGTGAGTCCCAATTTTTTCTCTCTCACTTTTGGGCAATTGAAAAGATATCATAAGAAGGAACCTGATTCCCTTCTCTTCCTCCCTACCAGCAACATACAAGATAGGATGTTCACAAGTGGGAGAAACTGGATGTGTGTTTGTTCTCTCTCTCTCTGGCTCTCATGCTGCTGCCACACTGCAGAATTAATGCAGTTTGATGCTGCTTTAATTGCCATGGCTCCATCCCATGGAATCCTGGGATTTGTAGATTGTTGTGGCACCAGAACTCTCTCACAGAGAAGGTGAAATACTTCACAAAACTATATATCCCCAGAATTCCATAGCATTGGGCCATGAGATTTAATGCAGTGTCAAATAGCATTAATTCTGCACTGTAGATGCACCCTAAATTGAGCAATTTAAAAGAGAAACCCAATGGAAAATTATTTTCTTCCCCTTTACCTCCAACATGTTTATTTAGTTAAAGAGAGCCAGCATGGCGTAGTGGTTTAAGTGTTGGACTGTTGCTTTGGAGACTAGGGTTTGGAGACCCACTGGGTGACCTTGGGCAAGTCACATGCTCTCAGCCTCAGGAGAAGGCAATGGCAAATCTCTTCTGAACAAATCTTGCCAAGAAAACCTTATGATAGTTTTGTCTTAGGATTGCCGTAGGTCGGAAATGACTTGAAGGCACACAATACACATTGTGCAATTAAGCTGAAAGAGCAATAGGAAAGACTGTGTTTAGGTGCATAAACTGTAGAGGCAGTTCCTTTTCTATTATCTTGCATCTGGGGGGGTTGGAAAAGGGTGCAAAAATGGGTCTAGGGACTACATGCCACCTGGGGCCATACCTTCCCCATCTTGGATTTAAGGTAACTTTTCAAAAACCTTTGGTCACAATAGAAGTGTAAAATAGCCCATGATAAGGTCAGGAAACCAATAAAATTGGAGATAACAACCCATTTAGTTAAATCACATCAGTTAAAAACAATTCCTGGATCTAGTTTTTAAATCCAAGCAATTGTCAAATGATTGGTTAATTGTCCTTGTCATTGTGTGCCTTCAAGTCATTTCTGACTTAAGAGTGACCCTAAGGCAAGCCTATCGCAGTGTTTCCTTGGCAAGATTTGTTCAGAGGGGGTTTACCTTCCTCTGAGGCTGAGAGCATGTGACTTAGTTTTCCATGGCTTCATGGAGATTCAGACCCTGGTTTCCAGATTCATACTCCAATGCTAAAACCACTATACTACACTGGGTCTCAATTTGTGAATGCTGTGCGATAAAATAGAACTTAGCACAACAACAGAAGACCAGATAAAAAGGATAATTTTGCTTGCTTTGACTTGAAAGAAAATAAAAAAGGTACAAATTGAAAACCATCCACCAAGAGTTCGATGCCTGAAACAAAGCCATAGAAAAGGCCATTTTCTTGGATGTCACTAATCCCTAGGAAGAGCCTCTGATAATTCTTTTGATGGATGGTTCATCTTTTAGTCCAAGTACAGTTGGTTCTCCTTATCCACAGATATTTATCCATGGAGTCAAGCATTGACAGCTTGAAAATATTTAAAAAAGTATAAATTCCAAATAGCAAACCTTGATTTTCCATTTTATACAAGGGGCACTATTTTGCCATGACCTTGTATTTAATGGGACACGAGCACCCACAGATTTTGTTATCCATGGGGTCCTGAAACCAAATCCCAGTGGATAACAAGGACCCACTGTATGTAAATGGCAAAATGAGAAATGTATAGTTCTCCAAACATTGCTAGACTTCCATCTCCCATCATTCCTTGCTATTAGCTCTGCTGGCCAGGATTGATGGGAGTTCCAGTCCAACAAAATCTCCAGGGCCACATGTTCTCTGTCCTTGGTTTAGGGCTTTAAAGGTCAAAGCAATCCCTTTGAATTGCAATTGGAAGCAAACCAGGAGCTGGCTAAGTTCTTATAGGTTCTTCGTACTGCTGAGCCCCTGGATAGCTGCCTAGCTGCAGTCTTGTGAATCAGCTGAACTTTCCAAAGACTTTCCAAAGGCAGGCCTATGTGTAATACATCACACAAATCAAGCCTGGATGTTTTAATGGAGGCATGGATAACACCACGATGAGATCATTTCTTGGCAGGAGATGGGGAAGTCCTGGAACTCTTCCGAAGTGGGGGAAGCTTTGGATTCCTTTTGTGTGTTGAACAACACGGCTGGATCCAGGAGCGTGCCCAAGTTGCAAGCTTGCGGGGGTTTAGGGAGCAGCCTAATCTTGTACAGGCTGGAGACCTTCTTCATGGCTTTTCCAACCCACCAACAGCTTGTCTTGACTTCAGTTCCAGTTTATCAGTCCATCTCCATCCCATAATGAATTCAGGCATTTATTCAGAATGTCCAGTATTTCATCAGATTAGATCAGGGTCAGCAAAGGGCATCCTCTGGGATGCATGGAGTGCCCAGGGCTATTTTTCTAGCCTCCAGCCCCTCCAGATTCCCCAGGAATCTTTTTTTTTAAAAAAAAGGATCCACTCCCCTAAATACTCCCCCTCTGAGGGTATGGAGACATTTTCACCCTTTTAGACCTAGGAAAGGTTTTTTTCTTAAATCTGGAAATGTGACTAACAGGGGTTGCAGACTGCCAGAAATAGTGCAAATTGAGTCCACTTTTAGGGTTAGGGTTAGGGAATCATGGAACTGTATTTTATTGTGGCACCAGAGCTCTCTGACAGAGAAGGCTCAATGTCTCAGAAAAAACAACAACAATTCCATGATTCCCTAGCACTAACCCTAACCCTAAAAATGGACTCAATTTGCACTATTTCTGGCAGTCTGCAACCCCGCTAAGAAAGAAAAGTCTTTTTCTTGGCCTGAAATAGCCCAGAGGAGGCACAAAGTGTCCCGCATATCCCCAGATGTCACTTTGGAGCATTTGGGCTGATGTAGCCCCCTAGATTCTGAAAGTTGTCCTAAGCTTGGTTGGATGCAAAAAGTAGATATCCTTCCTGTCATTGAGACATTTAACAGTAATACGATGGCATCCTCACACACGTAACTTAATATCTGTATCAGTGATTCTCAAATTCTGGCCTTGCAACTGTTTTGGACTTCAGCTGCCAGAATCCCAAACCTTTGCCCAAGGTGGCTGAAGCTTCTGGGAATTGAAGTCCAAAACATCTGGAGGACCAGAATTTGGGAATCACTGCTCTAAATGAAAGGAAGGCTGTCTATTATGTGATGGCATCCTTGAGAGCCAGTGTAGAGTAGTGGTTGGTTTGAGAGTTAGACTATGACTCTGGAGATGAGCCACACAATACTCCCTCAGAACAGCATGATAGGATGGTGTAGTATCATTTTCAGGGGAAAATCAGGAGGAGGAATGGGTCCTAGGAAGAACTCTACTTTCCAAAATACAAGGCATAGGAATGGGGCTGTCACAGGGGCCAAAAGGCCCATGCCCCCCTGGCCTCAATTTGTGCTGTTTGGACAAAGCAGGCCAGTACCTCTGGACTGGGATTGGGTAGACCAGTTTCCAATCTGGCAGTCCTAGTCTGATCTGGGAGCAAAGGGGCCTTTTTGTTGTTGTTAACTGCCTTCTCGTCAATCTCGACCCATGGCAACCCTGTAGATGAGACATCTCCTCTGCTCTGCTTAAATCCTGCAACCTCATACCCATGATCTCTTTAATAGAGTCCATCCATCTGACATGTGGCCTTCCTCTCTTCCTACTTCCCTCCACCTTCCCCAGCATTATTGTCTTTTCCAAAGAGTCCTCCCTTCTCATGATGTGTCTGAAGTACGACTAAGTCTAAGTCTTGTCATCTTAGCTTCCAGGGAGGTTTCTGGCTTGATCTGCTCTAGGACCCATTTGTCTTTTTGGCTGTCTATGGGATCCTCATCACTCTTCTCCAGCACCACATCTCAAATGCGTTGATTTTCTTCCTATCTTCTTTCTTGACTGTCCAGCTCTCACATCCATCCATGGGAATAGGGAATACAATGGCTTGTATGAGTCTGACTTTTGTGCTGAGTTGTATGTCTTTGTATTTTAGGATGTTTTCTAGTTCTTTCGTAGCTGCCTTCCCCATTCTTAATCTTCTGATTTCCTAGCTGCTGTCCCCGTTCTGATCAATGTTTGAACCTAAATATGAGAACTCTTTTACTATTTATATTTGCTCATTGTCTAGT
>CM034710.1:122684868-122700778 GCA_020142125.1 Phrynosoma platyrhinos | reverse complement strand
CAAATCCCTGTTTGGCCATGGAAACCCACTGGGTGATCTTGGACAAGTTATTCTTTCTCATGGTAAGCCCCCTCTGAACAAATCTTGCCGAAAGAATCCCATGACAGGTTTGCCTTAAGGTTGCCATAAGTTAGAAATGACTTGAAGGTGCACATAACAACAATAACTGGAGCCTAACAGAATCCATAACCAAGACTTACAACTGACCATCTTCTTGTTTGTCTTTTCTTTCCAGGGATGTGAAAGCTGGAAACATTCTTTTGGGAGAAGATGGCTCGGTGCAGATTGCAGGTGAACATTTCTTGTTCCCTTTGTGCTTTCAGGTTGTGTCAGAGAGAAGACACCGTGGACCTGTATGGGGAAGAAAGGGAATGTGTTATCTTAAAAGTGCATTATTTTTTCCTAGAGTTTGGAAAAGTTACTTTTATGGACTAGAACATCCAGATTCCCCCCCCCCCCCCGGTGACTTGAGAGTTCTAATCTTCATTAACAAACAACTTTTCCAGGCTCTGATTTTCCTTCCCAGTACAGTGAAGGAAGGTTTCTGTGTCATCTAGAGCCTGGAAAAATAGTGTTTTGGGGCTATTATTCCCAGAATCTTCCATTCAAGATGTTCCCTGTGGTCATGATACAGTTGGGACTTGGGGAGTTGTGAGCCAAAAGAGTGACTTTTCTAAGCTATTCTGCTCATGGTTCATGGCTAGTACTGAAGGTGGCTGCTCATCTGATATATCATTCTTCCTCACAACAATGTGTAGAGATTTCTTAGTGTGAACATATCCTCAACCTGTCTAATCTGGAGCCAGCTAGAAATGGGTTGGTTACTGGCTCTAAATTTGTCAGACTTTTCTTTAAAAGCTTAACTGAGAGCACTTTTAAAAGGAGAAAGGGAGGTGAAGAGGAAAAAAGGAATGTAGTAGCATCTTTAAGACTAATCAGTTCCTATTTAAACATGAGCTTTTGCAGATATGCACCCACTTCTGTAGGCTTCATTACAGAGTGATAGCATTCATTCAGAGTATTTATACCCTGCTTTTCTGCCAGAGCAGCTTACACATTTGTAATTAGTTCCTTGTCCTCGGGCTTACAATCTGAAGACAAGGCACACAAGGAAAGGGAATGGCAGTGGGAGAGGGGAGTAAGACCAGCAGAAACTGCCTCTTATTCTCTCCATCAATAATGGTCTCAGAAATGACTTAAAGGTGCACATAACAACAATAACTGGAGCCTAACAGAATCCATAACCAAGACTTACAACTGACCGTGGGAATGAGATAGAATGTAATAGTATACAGAAAGATGCAAATCATGTTCCTTGCCCTAAATCAGGGGTAGGCAACCTAAGGCCCGGGGGCCAGATGAGGCCCCCTGAGGCCTTTGGACCGGCCCAAGGCCGGTCCTGCCGCCGCCACTGCCACCCCCGCCGCCCACCATGATGATACTGATTATTGTTGTTATTACTTGTTCTTCGGGTTTTCTTGGCAAAATCTCCAAGGGTTTTGCCATGGCTTTTCTGGGGCTGAGAGAGAGTGCATGCATATTTTTTAATTTTAAAAAAAATATTTATTTATTTATGGTGCTTCGGCCCCCAAACTGTCTGAGGGACAGCAACCCGGCCCCCGGCTTAAAAAGGTTGCCTACCCCTGCCCTAAATTTTCAAAGGGCTGGCCGGGGTACAGTCATAGAATCATAGAGTTGGAAGAGATTTCAAGACCCATCCAGTCCAACCCCATTCTGCCATACAGGACGATACCATCAAAATACTCCCAACAGACGGCCACCCACCCTCTTTTTAAAAATCCCCAAAGAAGGAGAGTCCACCATCCTCTGAGGCAGCCTATTTCACTTTTCAACAGCTCTTACTGTCAGGAAATTCTTCCTAATGTTAAGTGGATCTCTTTTCCTGTAGTGCCTTTTCCTCGGTGATGTCAGGAACATATGCTTTAATTATACCCCATTGGAACTGCTGAAAAAAGCTCTACATGAGGCTGCCTCTGGAACTATTTTGAAATCTCTGCCAGTCCAGAATATTGTTTCCTAGGAGCACATAACGCCCTTCCTACAATAGCTTCACTGGCTATTGGCCCATTTCCGAGCAAAAGCAAAGAGCTGGTCATGACCCCATGCGTCCTGTATGACTTGAGACAAGTCATTTGAAAGGCTGCATTCTGCCATATTGAGAATGCATTTGAAGCTGTTGTATGAACCAAGTAATTGTCTTGTACCTCCTTGATGACCCCCTCTTTGGACTTTCCATGATTATAATAGAGCTCTTTCAAATATTCTTGTGAACAGGAGGTTTTTTTAAAAAAATTAACGTAAGAACCAGTCTTAAAGGTGCAGCTAATTTTTTTTAATCTTTTTTAATCTGCAGAGGTTTATGAGTTTATACACAGCGGGCAATGACTAGAGTATAAATTAAGATTGCCTGCCTTTTCTTCTTCTTCTTTTGCTTCATCTTCTTCCAGAATCACTTAGCTGTGTGAGATCATCTAAATATCAAAACGGCGGCACAAGCGTCTGGGCTCGCCTTTCAAGCAAGCTCCTGAATCCCTAATGATGCTTTGACTGGAAATCCATTGTCAATATCCCAGAAGGGGCCTTTGTGTTCAAAGATAATGACTTCCCTATCCGTGTGCTTTGATACCATAAATAAGATCATAATGTGTTCCATTCATGTTGTGTTTAGATAAAGCTGGTGTCCATTGAAGGCTCTGTTCATGTGTTGGATTAACCAGCTGTCTGAGTGCCAGTAGTGTGTAAAAGCTCAGAAAATCACAACATTTGAAATAGAGAATCGCATTCAATTTCCTGATGGTCTCTCTTATTTCCATTCATGTTTCTAGCCTTCTGGAATGAAAAGATAGTCATTTTCTATGTTGGCAGTGCCCAGCAACATCTCAAAAGCTGGCTGATAGGATCAGGTGTGGACTTTGGTATCCTGAATCAAGGAAAAGAATGCAAAGGGATCTTGTAGCACAGTGGTTTCCAAAGTTTGGTGCTGCAGATGTTTTGGACTTCAGCTCCCAGAATTCCTGACTATTGGTCAAGTTTGCTAGGGCTTCTGGGAGTTGAAGTCTAAAACACCCGCAGGACCAAAGTTTGGGAATCACGGTTGAAGCACCTCTGAGACTGAAATAAAAATGTTGGTAGCATATGCTTTCCTAGACTTAAGTCACTGAACAGGCCCTGCCATGCATTCCCACCAATTATGTCTGTGAATAATAATAATAATAATAATAATAATAATAATAAATAATAATAATAATTATTCACAGGCATAATTAGTGGGAATGTGTGGTAGGGCTGTTGTTGTTGTTGTTGTGATTACATGTGTGTCTTGTGCCTTCAAATCATTTCCAACTCAGAGTGACTCTAAGAAGAACCTATCATGAGGTTTTCTTGGCACATTTTGTGGAGAGGAGGTTTGCCAGTGCTTTTTCCCAAGGCTGAGAGCATGTGACTTGCCCAGAGTCGCCAGTGGGTTTCATAGCTGAGCAGAGAATCGAACCCAGGGTCTCCAGAGCTGTAGACTAGCACTCATACCACTACACCAGGGGTTGGCAAATTACGGCCCGGAGGCTGAACCTGGCCCCTTGAGGCCTTTCAAGTGGTCCGTGCCCGGTTCTGCTGCTGTTGTTGCTGCTGCGCGCGTGCGACACAGGGTGCCATTTTGTATTCCAAAACGGCACTCGCGCATGCATGTGCACTACTCCCGGCGTTGTGCGCGTGCGTGCGTGAGCGTGGGCGCCATTTTGGAACACAAAATGGCACCCCGCGCTCACACATGATGCTGGGAGTAGTGCGCATACATGCGCGAGCGTGGGCACAATTTTGGAACATAAAATGGCGCTTCGCGCATGCATGCACACGGTGCCGGGAGTAGTGCGCATGCATGTGTGCGCACCTCCGGCACCAGTTTTTTTCTTTGGCCCGCCAATGATCTGGGGAACAGCGGAACCGTCCCCCCCCAAAAAAAAGGTATGCCGACCCCTACACTACACCATGGTGACTCCATGTTTGTTTGTTTATATCCTGCTTTCCCTAAAAATCAGGACACAAAGCTGCTTACAAACTAAAAGAATGTTATAGTTAAAAACAAATAAAAGTGAGCATGAAAATAGAATTAAACTAGTACAGTATTAAAACGTATCACTCATTAAAATAATAAAATACAATTAAAAAGGTAACAGTGCTTAAAAACACTACATATTAAAACAATTAAAAATACTAAAGCACATTAAAACAATAAATATAAAACTATATGCAGACCCTTAAAAAACATCAAAACCAGCACTGCATAAGATTAACAACTCAGCCATAACCATTTGTTAAAGCCTGATGGAAGAAAAATGTATTAACTTGTCATTGGAAAGACAGCAAGGATGGGGCCATCCTGGTCTCTCTGGGGAGGGAGTCCCAGAGAGAGAAAGTGGTGGGATTCGAACTCAGAGGCTCATATGGGCCTACGATGATTCTATCAGATAATCTGGACTTTAGCTATATAGGGCTTTATAATAACAACCAGCACTTTGAATTGTGTCCATAAACAGTAGTGAAGGAATTGTATGTTCCTTGCAACCAGGCTCAGCTCTTTTTCTGTTTTTCTCTCTTGTTGAAGTGAGCTACTTTAATTCTGACTCAGTATAATGTAGTTTCATATGTTTAATCCCCCTGGATGATACTGTAAATATCTTCGTTAGGGGTGGCATCTTGTATATTATGTTTTCCACGGATGCTCTCAACAATAATGGCCAAATGAGGATTCATAGATTGTGGCTTGAAGGCACTGGCAGTGTACTATAATTCCATGATCTGCATCTCAGTCATCATGCCAGGGTTGAGAAATCAAGTATTGGGGCAGAGTCTGTTGCCTCATTGAGGCTAATTCAGTTTGGATTATACAGACAACATACCACGACCTGCCACATCATTAGAGTCATAGACACGTGGCCAGCAAGCTGAATAAATGATTTCAACATCCCACCACACATGGAAACATCAGAACACTCAGGGTAACTTGGTCAGGATATACACGGAAAGATGGCTGAGACATCTGTGTCTTTAAATGTAGGGAACACTATATAAGATGTCACAGCCCCAAACTTATTTTATTTAAGGTACATATTTACTGGCTGCCTGGCATGAACAGAGTTGCTGTGTTTATAGTAATAATCCAGAATTGCAGAGAAACTTAGCTTATTGTTCATGAGTCACAGGCTGGCATGTGCTGCCCAGTTCATACCACTTTTCTCCTTACAGCAAAGAAAAGCTTCATGTTGCAACATGGGATAGTGGTTTGAGCATTGGACTATGACTCTGGACACTTGGGTTTGATTCCCAGCTGGGCCATAGAATGCACTGGGTGGCCTTTGGTATGTCACATGCTCTCAGCCTCGAGAAGGCAATGGCAAACCTCCTCTCGACAAAACTTGCCAAGAAAAACCCATAGGTTTGCCTTAGGATCACCATAAGTCAGAAGCAACCTGAAGGCATACAGTCCACCACACACACACACACACAGTTCTTGGTTTGATGCTTCGGCGCAAACCAAGGATTAAAAATAAATGACATGGCTTGGCTTCAGACCCTGGCTTGTTAGAGGAGAATGATAGGGTCCCATGGTGGCAAGAGATGAGTCTCGATGGTGTGGGTATCATTGCATGAGAGAGGTGGTAAATTCCTCCCTACTCATGACCACACAAAAAAGCCATACATTGAATTTAGCCATTTGCCACTGACAGAAAGAACAAAATGGAAGCAGGCAGACAACGGGTACACGTATGTTGCTTTTGAATATTAAACCAGAAATTTTTTTGGTATTTAGGATTATAGTTGCATGCAAACAGTAATGCCAATGATTTTTCAGTGGGCTAGGACCTGTACCCTCCCTGTGTTGGCTTTCAACATGCTAGCATTCCTCCCCACACACACACACAATGTATTTCTAGTTTGTAAAAAAGTTGGAATTATAATTGGGTTGCAAAGCTGTCTCAACCATTTCTCAGTTTTTGAAACAGCTGGTACAACTTTTTTCTCCACCTCCCATTGAAAAATGTAGATTGCTACAGCTGTCAAGTGATCTTTTATTTTGACAGTTTGAATTTGTAAGTGTTAGGAAGCTATTCTGTGTTGAGAAAGGTATTGATGTAAATGCAAACCCACACTTTAGTGAGAAGTAATTTGATTCATTTTCTTGTAAAAAGACTGCTTGCATAATTGTTATCTGAAGTGCCTGTTCTCTGGAGTGTATTGAATTGACCCTTGTAGAACACTTGACAGCAAATATGCTCCATTTAACAAGCCACTTGGTAAACTAGGAAAATGATAGATTTGCAACTAAAACCTCTGGAAAACTCAGTAGCTGCAAATGTGGGGTGTCAGCTGTGGTATCCGAAGTTACTCAGTTATAACCTGGAAATTCCACCTTCCCTTTTTGTGTGTGTTTTCAGAGACATCTTACCCTCATGGATATCAATATTTTCCTATTGCTGAAGTAGAATGGACACGTAGTTATTTTATAGATGCATCTCTGAGCATCAGTGATCTATGGATAGTTTTGTTTTGGCAGGTGGATTTCCATTTGTAAACGTCACAGATGGCATTTCATAAGTGATATTATATATAAATCAGTATGTTTGGTAGAAAATCCTGTATCCAGTGCAGGTTTACCCATATTGTTATAGAGTTCACAAGATATTGGAAAACTCTAATAGATTTCCTGCTCCTGGGAATAGTTTGAATCAGGCTCTCCTTTGGCCATTTGAAAATGAATAAAAGGTGGAAGGGGAAATAATGGAACGCCTAATGGTATGGAGTACTTTTTACAGCAGCTTGTTGAGATGTTTTGGACTATAGGTTCCATCATCCCCAAACAACATGAGGGATTATGGGAGCAAATGTCTGAAATCCGAGGGAGGGAGGGAGGAAAACATGTGGAAGAGGGTTGTTCTAGAGCAGTGCTTCCCAAGCATTTTGGACTTCAACACCTAGGATTCCTGGACATTCATTATAGTGGCTGGGGCTTCTGGGAGCTGAAGTCCAAAATACATGGAGAATCAAAGTTTTGGAATCTCTCTTCTAAAGGTTTGAGATTAAACACAAAACACCTGGGGGCTCGACTGCTGGATTTCTAAAATTCAACCCTCAAACAGTGTGTGTATTTATATATACGGTACATATATAAATGTGGTTTTGGATTGCTGCACCCATCAGCTGTAGCCAACATAGTCAATGGGGAGAGAGCAGTGTCTGGAGGGGGCCCTACAGCTTAGGTTCAGACTATCTGAAAGCTTGTATCTTTCCATATGAGTCTGCATGGGTCTTGCAATCTTCAGGGAAGGACCTTCTCTTGGTCCCCCCACCATCACAGGCATGTTTTGGCAAGGACACTAAACACTGGCCAAAATACTCTGGGATGCAACTCTGAATCCTCCGAATCCCCACCACCACTACCACCAAATTTGCCCTGTTACCTGTGCTTTCTTCTTAGCAATGATGGGCAGCTGCCTTCCCATGAGATTCCTGTTCATAGCCCAGTGCTGCTGCTGAGATCAAACAAGGTGCCAAACCATATTCTGGGCATCTTGTTCTGACCTCAGAGTAACTCGCACCCACAACCGTGCTGCAGGGTAGCTTGCAGGGGACTACTCGGGAAGGTAGCCACTTGTCATCGCTGCAGAGAGAGCTGAAAACCCAGAGCAAAACGTAAGGTTTTTAAATTCTGGTTAAGAGAAAGGAAGGCTAAATCAGGTGCAGACATCGTGAAGACAGTCTGCATCTGATTTGGGGTTTTGTCCCTCCGTCATACAAACAGGATGCAGTGGGCCTGGGGGGAAATTTAGAGTAAATAACCCATGTAGACAACCCAAAGAGCCTTCTTTGTGGCTGCTCCTAGGCTTTTGAACTCCATCCCGAGAGAGATTCAGTTTGCCTCCTTTTCCCATTCTTTCGCTTTAAACAGGACTTCATCCATAGTGGACTAGAGTGGAGGGATGTGCAGCCAAGTGTGCTGCTTTTGGTATGTGATGTGTATTTTAAGTGTTTTAATTGTTTTAATTCTTAATGTTTTAAAAGTTGTATTTTAATTGGATGCATGGTTTAATGCTTTTTAAACATTCATACACCATATTGTTTGAGATGTTCTGTTTTAGTTTATCTTGTGAAGCCCCTTTGAATCCCATTTGGGGAAAAAGCCAGATATAAATTTTCCCCCCACCATACAAATTCTTGAATATCCATCACACATACCAGTGACTCGATACAGGTTGAATCTCCCTTATCCGGAATTCCAAAATACCCCAAAAGTGACCACACAGGTGGGTGAGAGAGTGACACCTTTGCTTTTTGATGGTTTGAAAGTGTACACAAACTTTTTTCATGCACAAAATTACTAAAAAAGTTATGTGTAAAATTACCTTCGGACTATGTTTATAAGGTGTATATAAATAATAAATGAATGTCCTGTTTAGACTTTGATCCCATCTTTAAGATATCTCATTATGTATATGAAAATATTCCAAAAACCAGCAAAAACCTCAAAATACTTCTGGTCCCAAGCACTTTGGATAAGGCTCAACCTGTATATGGCAACTTCACGTATCTGTGGTTAAGGCCAGCCATTCCCAGCCTGGTGCCTCCAGATATTTTGGACTACAATTCCCATCCTCCCCCACCAGAATGGGAAAAGTTAGATTAACCAACCAGTTAGATTAAGCATACAAGCTGAGGGAGTTGTTACATGAAATTTGTAAAAAAATTTGTTGGAAACCCCCCCCCTCCCCATTTGTGCCCTGGAAAATATTTTGTCATATATATTGATTGGCGTATTCCTTTATCCTTTAAAATAACCATAAAGAGACGTGAAAGGAAACTTAGTATGCTGCAGTTGTAACGGTGGCTACTTATAACGCATGCCTTTCATACAGGGTAGATTGTTAAGAACCAGATATCTGATTGTTTTCCCTCTTTGTTTTTGTTGATGGAAACAATAGAGGCTTCATAAAGCCATGAGGAGAAACAACAATACAAGAAATCTTGTGACTGGATGATGATAGTGGTGGTATGGGGGCAGTTCTGGGATAACTTCCATTCATTTTGAGATGCTACGGATGGGATGTGACAATCTGCAACTTTCTTGCATTAGATCAGAGCTTGGAAATGTTGCCTTTTTGAGTCACAACTCCCCAAATTCCATACCCAGCTAGCATATTGTTGGGCATAATGGGAGGAGGGAAGTTTCTGGAAATTGTAGCCCCTCAAAAGGATCATTTCCAAGTTCTGGATGCTATTACTGTCAGAGCTTTTTGCTCCCTGTGCTCAAAATTAAATTAAAATTCTGCACCATTAAAATAACTTACATTATCTTTTAAGTTTTTGTGTAGCCTTTCAAGATATCAGCTGGCATCCTGATATGCAATTATGGTATTGTAAGCTGGAGAGCCAGTGTGGCGTAGTGGTTTGAGTGTTAGATTACAACTCTGGAGATCAATGTTCAATTCCTAGCTCGGCCAGGAAACCCACTGGGTGACCTTGGGCAAGTCACATGCTCTCAGCCTCAGGGGAAGGCAATGGTGAACCTCCTCTGAACAGATCTTGCCAAGAAAGCCTTGTGATAGGGTTGCCTTAGGGTAACCATGAGTCAGAAACGACAACAACTACAAAGTGGACCTAAGTCCTAGTAACTGCTTTGCACTCACATTTGCAATTGTGGCATCATTACCACAATTGCAAATGCTCTTGAAACCTATTTTAAAAGCCAGTCAGCTGTCCTGAATGCTGATGTTTTGTGGTGTTGGCAAATGGGGTGCTGCAGGATGGCATAAACATTTTCCCTCCTGCCAGCAAGTAATGTTGTGAGGAGTCAGGACCCTTGCCAGGTCCTGTTGCAAGTCTTTGTCACACTGTCAGTTGCTGGCAGACAGGGGACTTGCCATAATCACAGAACTCGGTTGCTTAGGACAGTCTACTGGCTTGCAGGGTGGGTTTCAATGGTCATATCAGGAGATTAAATAGAGCTCCAATATGTAGCTACACCTCCATTGCATGATCTTGCCAATTCTTTCAAATAACTCTTTAACCCATATTATTTTAGATATTTGCATCTTGCTTGGCCATCAGGAGAAGCAAGCAACTATGGTACACTGAAATTCTATCCCATTCCTCTGGAAATGCTGTATAGCTGCTCTTTTCAAGCCAGTCATCAATCATAAGGGCTAGAAATCAGCTTTTTAAAGAAGCTGAAGATCCAAAATGAGGAAGCTGAATTATTGAAAACCACATAAGAAAAATTTGCTGGTTCAGACGAAAGGCCTTTAATCCAATATGTAGGAGGCATCAGCTAAAGAAAACCCATAATGCATGGATCAGGATATTTTTCTTTGTGCTGGTCTGTGACCATAATGAAAATTCTATAGGATGTTTTCTTAAAACATTTTTTGTATCTTTTGATGTTTCAGACTTTGGTGTTAGTGCTTTTTTAGCCACTGGTGGAGACATTACTCGAAACAAAGTGAGGAAAACCTTTGTGGGCACACCTTGCTGGATGGCACCTGAAGTGATGGAGCAGGTAAAAAGAAACAAAAAATTCTGAAAATGAGATTGACACTAACCTTTGATGTTCTGGCTGGCCTTTTTCCTTGAAGGATTTTTTAAAAAATTAAAAGCTGCAAGTCATTGTTGGCGGGAGGGGATGCTGGTTATGAACAGAGTGAAAAGGGATTGGGAGAGAAGAAGATTAAATATCAAACATGAATGCAAGTAATCAGATGGAGGAGAGAGTGAAATAACCATAATTAGTGAAAGATCTGTAATCAAGAAAGCAAAAGCTTAAGTTAGACTGATTTAATTATGAATCTGAAAATAATTTCCCCTTGAATTATTTTATGGGAATTATAAGGAAAAGAAAAGGTTTGAGGAAATAAATAAGACCTCAAGAGAAACAATAAAACCTTAAACATGATGGGAGACACTAATACATGTGTCTAGGGCTTGTTCTCATTGGAGGAATCGATGTCAGGAATACCTGTTCAAAGAGGTTTTGTACTTGTCTTAAAACTTCCTCCTTATTTTAATGCACTCTGGATAATAATGAGTTGGCACAGTTCATCAGATGTACTTTGTTCCATAGTTAATCATCAGCAAACTGTACAGGTGTCCCTCCATTTTCGCGGACTTGGAGTCCGCAGTCTTGCCTGTTTGCTGGCGGGGAGGGACACAATGGATAAAATGGGGTGCATGCAGTCACTCATCACCATTCAAGCCAATGGGGCTTGAATATTGGCGATTTCCCATTTTCACAGTGGGGTTCGGAATGGATCCCCCTCGAAAACAGAGGTGTGATGGTAGTTTATGCACTAGTTCCATCTCTGCAGTGGAGATATCTAAATGAGAAATGAATTTTTGAAATGCACATTTGTCTCATTCACATTTTATGTTTGTTAGGCATCTGTCTATGAATCCATCTGTAGATATATTCAAGAAATGTGGGCATGCAATTTTAGAATATGGTGATACTGGGGGAAGGGATGATTTGCTTTTCTATCTCATCTCTATAAAATGTGAATCATACCAGCCCAACTTGACTGGGAGAATAAAACAAGTAAAGACTGTGTGTCACATAGCACATTTAAAGTGCTGCATTAATATTTCGAAGTGAGGAGGAAAGATATTTTCTTGATAGTTACGAAAAGCTTTTCTATCTAATTTCATGGTGCTGGATGGTACCAAAATGAAAGAATTGTTCCCAAAGCATTGTTGTGTTAGCAAAGTAACAGGCTCCTGACATGGTTTTAAATATTTTATTTTTCCACTGAGTCCAGAAGCAATTCCTTGTTTAATTCCAAAAAAGTTGAGATAGCTTAACACTCAATGAAGAGAATATTCAGTGTCCTTTCTTTTGCAGTTGAGAGAGAAAATAAAAATTCTGTTTAAGATTCCAGGTAATAGTCTAATGCAGGGGTAGGCAACCTTTCCCCTTTAAGGGCTGAGGGACTTCAGCTCCCAGAATCCCAGGAGCTATTGGCCAACATGGCTGAGGCTTATGGGAGCTGAAGTCCCTCGACTCTTAAAGGGGAAAGGTTGCCTACCCCTGGTCTAATGCCAGAGATGAAATGGCTTATTTGGAATATGAACAGTTTCTCCTTACAGTGAACAAAGGCAAGCTTTGATGTATGATCTAGACTAACTTAAATAGTTGTTGGGATGAATGGGTAATGCAGGAGGTGGATAGCTTGAGATGTAGGATGACTGATGACAAATGTGCTGTTAATACACTCTGTAACTTTGCAGGTCAGAGGCTATGACTTCAAAGCAGATATCTGGAGTTTTGGAATCACGGCAATTGAGCTAGCTACAGGAGCAGCTCCTTATCACAAATATCCACCCATGAAGGTGAGTGTAACTGATTGGCTGGCCCAAACAGTTGAGCTAAACCTCTTGAAAGCACATTGTCTCCAAAGTGCTGTCTCTGAAGTAAGTGAAAGCTTGCAAGTGGAGGCTAGTGGACGTTTCCTCTTTCTATGCAAGTGTGGGAGTTTGAATTTCAACATGAAGGAAGGAAGCCTGCAGCCAGAAAACAAACCTCATATCTGAATACAAAACCAGCAATTACATACTGTATATACATCAACACTGTGGTCTTCAAACTCTGTTTTAGGGAAGTGTGATGTCTCCCTAGAAACTAATCTAAGAATCATCTCTCTGAGAAGATTGGTTATGGGGGGATTATGATGATGTGTGAAATTTCCCTGAGAGATTTCACCCATTCATTTCACATCTTTTGCTGTAGCATTTGGTTTCTTAGGTACACAACAGCTTGGTCCTTCTTTATCCTTCTTTCTCAACTTCTGGGCTTCTTAAAGCAGCTAACATTTGTAAGATATAGCACAGCTTCAATTAAAATGAATTTTTAAAAAAATTATGAATTGACCACCATGAGGAGGACGTGAATTATCTCATCATCTTGCACCATTTCCTCAAGCCTAACCAAATCAGGCTCTGGGCCAGTCAAAGCAGACAGCGCTTCGAAAGTGTTCTCTTTGCAATTCCATAAAACTAAAATCTGGTAGTGTTAATTCCCCCAAATGACCTTAATTCCATAACTGGTGTTTGTTGTTCATGGTGTTCAGGTTCCACCTGACTGAGCTGGCCTTTCACCATTTTCCATCTTAACATTTCTGTTTCTCAATAAAATTATTTTTAAAAAATCTGTTTTTCTGTCTTGCATTTGAAAGCCTAACATAAAAAACAAAAAAGACAACCCAAAACCTTAGTACCATTTTTTTCATAAGATTGTGATAGGGCTTGAAACCATTCCCTCTAGAACAGAAGCTGATGTACAGAGGATTTGTGCAAAACAAAGAAGAAAACCCAACACCCCTCCCCATTTATATTCATGTACGTGGAGGAGAGGATGCACCGTGTATTGAATCTTCATTTTTGGCACCTGCTTATCTTGCAATCTGTACCAAAGGGAATGGCACTCAGGAATACAAATAACACCAGTGGTTAGTCCCAACTAAAGTTGACTTGTGGAATCAGTGAGCTTTGCTAAATCAGCACTTATGTAAGTTCCTTGGATTCAATGGGTCTACTCTACTTGGAATTAATAGTTGGGTTAAACTCCATGTACTCAGTGACTTACTGATCTAGGGGTGGAATAAGGAAACATGGTAATGGGTGGTAGAATTGAGCAGGTCAGGGCTGGATTGCCTATGGTCTCCTAGATACTGTTTGAATCCAGCTCTCAAAGTTCCTAACCACTGACTGTTGGCTAGGTGTGATGGGAGTGGGAGTCCTACAACATCTGGACAACTATGAGTTCCTCGGCTCAGGAGCAGATGGGGTTCTGCCACATTATATTACAGCTCCCATTTACAAAGTTATCTCCTGGGACTTCCACAATTCTACTTGATCCAGTTTCTCCTTGTTGCGACAGAATTTGAGATATGTGGCTTGTGGGGTGGGTTGAGTAGGCAGTGGGAGATGCAGAGGAGGAGGAAGAACTGCTGTTCCTTCCATTTATTGGTCAGATCTGAACATCAGACTTAAATAAGAGATACCTTATCAACAGATCTCCTCTTCTGCAACCAGCATGCAACTAATTAACCATCACAAGAGGGAAGTTATCAGCCGGTAAGTGTAGTTAAATGAGAATTGTCATAAGTAACTTGAAGAGAGGCCACAGTAGATAGTTCACATTTGTCCCCCTCTTTTCCTTAATTAGTTTCCCCTTCAAAATTTTGCAGCAGTGTTTCCTTAGAATAAATGCAGAAGCAGTGCAATTTTGGAGAATACGTGGCTTGAAACAGAATGCTGCCCCTATACTCTGTACTCTGTTGTTGACTTTAACTTGTATGTGTTTTGCAGCTTATGGGGTGCAGTGTGAAGGATGTGTTGGGCATCACAGCCATTACATGGATAGCTTCTAGAAACTCAGTGCTACAAGATGGGTGGGGTGGGTATGTGTGTCTCTGTCTCCTTCCCCAGTTTTTGCTTAATGCCTCATAGACTCTGCAGGGGGTGTCTATAGGTTTTCTAAGCTTAAAGCTGTGTGCCATTTTATTTTATTGAAGAGTAACCATGGACAGCCTGTGATAAATAAATAATATAGGTACAGTGTGCCCTTGGTATCCACTGGGCTTTGGCTCCAGGACCCCCCATGGATACCAACATCCATGGATGCTCAAGTCCCATTAAATGCAGTGGCATAGTAAAATGGTGTCCCTTATATAAAATAGCAAAATCAAGGTTTGCTTTTTGGATTGTGTGTGTGTGTGAATATGAATATTTTCAAGCTGTATGTAGATGGTTAACTACGTGGATGCCGCTTCTGTGAATATGGAGGGCTGACTGTATTTAATGCAGGGTAGCCCCCTAAAAATGAATCAAATAGTTTGTCTTTGTGTCTTGAATGGATGTAATTCTTCCAGGTCTTAATGTTAACGCTACAAAATGACCCACCTTCACTGGAGACAGGTGTGCAAGATAAGGAGATGTTGAAAAAGTATGGGAAATCATTCAGGAAGATGATCTCGTCATGCCTGCAAAAAGACCCTGAGAAAAGGTACAAGGTGTTCCTATCTTGCTTTCTTGTGTGTCTTCAAGTCATTTCTAACTTCTGGCAACCCTAAGATGAATCTGTCACAGGGTTTTCTTGGCAGAATTTTGCCCTTTCTCTGTCACTGAGAGAGTCTGTTTTGCCCAAGGCCACCCAGTGGATTTTTTATATAATTGTTTTTTTATTTGTTTTATAACAACAATACAAAACAAACAATTAATACATAAATAACAAATAGCCTTGGAGGACTATACATATCTGTAATGACTTCTTCTAATGGTCTTTCTTTTCCCTCCACCCCAACCTTTTTACATAACAGGCCAACAGCAGCTGAACTTCTAAGACATAAATTTTTCCAGAAAGCAAAGGTAGGATCAAAGACTGTTTCTTTGTCCCAGTTGATGTTTATAGGTAATCAGCGTGCTGTAATAATCTGTGCCATAGTGAATCCTCCCAGATCTTATTTGCCAATGGAATTTTGCCTGTCTTGAGATCCATTAAGCCAGGGGTCCTGCCATTGTGCCTCTCGCCTTCCAAAATGGTGTCTGGAGTCGCGTGTGCGCGCGTGTGCATGCACACAACTCTGGGCGCCATTTTGGAACACAAAATGGCGTCCCCAGTAGTGTGCAAGCACGCACGATGCCGGACGCCATTTTGGAACACAAAATGGCACCCGAGTCGTGCGCATGCGCGCGCAACGCCAGGCGCCATGCGCCATTTTGTGTTCCAAAATGGCATCCGGAGTCGTGTGCATGCGCATGACTCCAGACGCCATTTTGGAAGGCGAGCAGTGGCAGCAGTGCAGTGGCAGGACCGGCCCCTGCATTAAGCCATGAGTGGGGAACTTTTGGT
>CM034710.1:122630815-122684768 GCA_020142125.1 Phrynosoma platyrhinos | reverse complement strand
CTCATCCATAGGGTCACCATGAGTCATGATCAACTTGAGGGCAGTTAACAACAACAACAAGGTGGGCCAACTGGGAGTTCTAGAGATCCAAAGTTATCAGTTAGCATTGCAAGGTGTCCCAAATAATGGATGTCCGTTATTGGAGGGCCAGAAAGTGTCTCTCTTATAGTGCTGGCAGGTGTCCCTTATTATAAGGAACGTCTCCTATTTTAAGGTTAGAAAGCTTTTCCTTTTATATAGACTGTGTTGGCACCTGATAAAGACAGAAATGTGTGCCATTTAATCTATAAATGTTGTGTCATGTAATCTATGAATATGTTAGTTTTATAGATAACTACACGGCTAAGTTAATTAAAATCAATACTTTCATCAGATATTTTGGTAGTATACAAACTGGTTAATAGCTACTTCCTGGCTGTCAACCTTGCATGTCATGAATTTTGACTGACCCTTATTCTTGTTTTGAAAATGTGGTAGAATCTGTTGAAACTCTAGGGGGTATGGGGGGCGTTTTGCCACACTTTTGGTTCTCTTGGGAGAGCTCTTTTTTTAAAAAAACAAAACAGTTGTTTTTTTTAAAAACCCAACTAACCAGGAACTATATAAAAAGCCTTCTCTTGATCATAAAATGGCCCAGTGAGGTGCATCAACATGGCAGAAATTCTCCTATTCCCTCTCGAGGGCATTTGGAGGCAAAACATAGAGTTGCTCTCCCCCCAGGGATGCAACTTCCCCCCCCCCCCAAGGTCTTTTGGGGGGCATTAATGAGGCTCCTTAGCCTCCAACAACTGCCCAGCTCATTCATTTGTAAAAGAAAATTATGATGGTTGATACGGGTTGTTACCAGAATATAATGATGTTGATTGATATGAGAAGCCTGACTGTATGACAATAATGACACTTTCCTTGAAGAAAGAGGTGCAGGCTATTTGCCAGTGTACCATCCAAGAATCTAGAGGCTATTGTCATCATTTACCACCTGAGACTATGGGGACGAGTGTCCAGTTATGGAACCGCCCCAGACTTCACACTTGCTCCTGAGGAAACCTACCAAATTTTGGCTTCCAATCTACCAAATTCTGGCCAACCATTTCTTTTTTAATCACCAGGCCTTGTTGTCCACACAAACAATTTTTGTGCCATGTGGCTCAGCTTTGTTTGCCCCAATTCATAAAACAAATAAGGCTGGGCCATATCAGCTTGTCAGTCATGCCCTAATGTTAACATCAATTTCTAGGGGCTCCCAGTAGCTACATCAAGAGGGTGAAGATTATTGGAGGAAAAGGTGAACCTCCCTCCTCCAAGGTAAAATCCTAGGGAGTGGAGCAGCAGTAGACCTTAATATTATTCTTGGGAAAATGCTAATACTTGTGTGCTATCTTCCTATCAAAGGCTTTTCTGAATCTATTTTGAGCAACTAGAGAGAGCTATTTTGACAACCCTCTTTTCTGGCACACTTGCTAAGAAATACTCTTTGACCCACACTTTTGAACAGCAGGACATAGAAGACAATAGTTTGATATTTTATTCCCCTCTCTCTTCCAGAATAAAGAATTTTTACAAGAAAAAATGCTGCAAAGAGCTCCAACAATCACCGAAAGAGCCAAAAAGGTACAAGGGCAGGAATTACAGTGAGAATTTGTTGTTGTTGTTGTAATCATAATAATGGTGTTGTGCGATAGCTTTTGATTTTATTTATTGGATTTTATTTATAGCCTTCCTTTGTCCCATTAACTTGGAGACAAGGAATAATATCTGTGCAGGAAGAGAATTCTACTAGAAACGTGTGCTACTGTTAATATGTATAATGTGCTCAGTTTTGCATGATTTATTTTAAATTCATTTTGTGTTGGGAGGATTTAGGGACGTAATTCTTAACAGGATTGAATTGTTGGTGAATAAATTTGTTCAGCTGCTAGTAACATAGTTTTGACTCACTGCAATACAGGTCCGAAGAGTCCCTGGCTCTAGTGGGCGTCTACATAAGACAGAAGATGGCGGCTGGGAGTGGAGTGATGATGAGCTAGATGAAGAGAGCGAAGAAGGCAAAGCAGCAATTTCACAGCTCAGGGTGAGTACCACTTTAACTAGTTGCCCCTTAATTGGAAGGAGGTTTCATAGAGACAGCCATTTCAAAGATGTAGTCATTGCCTCACTTGGATTGAAAGAGCATTTCTAAAACAAGGTATGTTTGTGTCTGTGAAGCTACTGGAGAGAAGAAAAATCTTGTATATTTCCTAGAAACCTGCAGGATAGATTCACACAACCATTTGTGAAGCAGAGTTCACTTCAGTTTTCATGTTTTAAAAAAAGGCACTTTCTGAAAGCAGAGAATGGAAAAGTTAGTTTTTGGACCTTTCCAGAATTCTCCCAGACAGCATAGCCACTGGATTGTGTAAGTATGGATTCCGAGAGGTGTTCAAAAAGGTAACTTTCCCAGGCTGTGGAAAATGCATGCATATGCTTAATGCTCCAGTGTTGAAAAGAAAGGAGTGAGCTAGCAGTTCCTGTGGTACTGAAGATTATTGCAGTCTTAACATTTTGGGGATGGGGTGTTGCCTGTCTCCCACCTACCCCCATAGAGTCTGGACAACATTAGCATTTCATGGCACACTAGTAGTGACATCACAGAGCTTCATCCTCTGCCCCCATGACATGTTGTGGAAATAATCCACATTTTAAGTTGTCTAGCCCTGGTGTAATGTTCATCCTGCAATTTTTTCCTGAGTGGACTTTAGATAACCCCATTTTATCTGTTCTTCATAGATTTAGCTGTTGAGGCCATGAAAAGCCCAGGACAGAGCTCGGATAAATTTGAGGTTTTTTTGGACTACAAGCTGGTTGAAGGGTCCTGAGAGTTGTAGCTCCAAAAAGGAACTTTTTCAAAACTGTCGCAATCTGCTGCATATAGGAACACCTCTTCAATGTGTTCTCTACTAATTGCATTTGCCACTGCTGCTTCCAGTGGCAAACATTGAAAGCACAGGTCCACTGCATATTAATGGATGCTTGTCTGACCTTTTCATATTATGTGCTCTCTGGGTAGCAGTAGCAGGGAATCTGGAATCTAGACATGGCCAATACATTGTTTACTCAGTAGAATCAGAAACAGGACAACAAACACTATTTCTTATTAATTATTAAAAATAACCACTTTGCTACATTATCTGCATTCACACATTTACACTCTGCTACCTACAATTTTTTTTCTTTAAAGACACCTGATCTCAGCAGTTCTTCTATTGTCAGGAAATGACTGTTTGAAATTAGATTGTGACCCATGGGTTTTAAAACAGTCTTTGCTCACTTAGGGGTGCATGCAAAGTGACTTCATGCAGTGCATTCCGGACTTAGTCATGACCTGGTGTAGCATAATTTATTGAGATACTGAGCTAAGAATTGAGTAGTCTCCAGTTAGAGTCTTCCTTCTTGCTTTTAGTGTCCTCAGACAAGCCTTTCCCTCTCTTTTTCTTTCTCCACCTCAACCCAGCAATATAGGGATAATACTGACCTATATTGTAGGGGCATTGTAAGGAATGCAACAAAGGTTGTGTATATGTGATTCTTCAAATATTCGAAAGAACTGGACTAAATTCAATATAGACCAATGTAAGCTATACCTATCAGTATCAATGGGACTTGAGAGAGTTGTCCCCAACAAATTCCTTTCATTTTATTGGATCTGCTTCAGGGAGAACAGATACAAGTTGAGCATCCTTTATCCAGAAATCCAAAACCCGAAACTTTTTGCTGCCAGCCACCCATTTCCACCTTCGAGGTGACGACTGCAGTGCTCTTGTTCATTCTTTTCTCAGGTCCTTATTCTCTGTCCAGCCTCACCTCTTGTACACAACAGAAGTAGCATATGAACAAGACACAAGGTGAAAGAGGGACACCAGGCTGGAGATAGATGAATGAGCAGGAGTGCTGCAGCTGCCATTTCAAAGGTAGAAGCAGGTGGCTGGTGGTAAAAAAGATGCAAGGCTGGAGAGAGATGAGGATCTGTGAAATGGTGGGAATCCAAGCATAGTGCTCAGCATGAATCCATGCCTCCCATCATTTCACACATCCTCACATCTCTTTCCAGCCTCATGTCTCTCCAGCCTCGCAAATACAGTACAGCTATGTATTATGCTGCTTGTAAAAAACTTAAAAAAAAAAAATCCCAACTCTGAAACACTATTGGTCCCAAGCATTTCAGAAAAGGATACTCGACTTGTATTGAGTATCTGTTTATATTTTTGAATCCTTGAGAGCTAGGCTAAGACTGTTTCCAAAGAAAGTCCAAGGAGTAGCACTGCTTTGTTAAGGACTCCTATATGTGAAAACACCCAATGAAAAGAATAGCCAAGGTTCCAGTCTCCTTCAGAGCTGTTTTTCACAATTGTTCTGGTGTGGAGGTGCAGAACCATGGGCCCTCCAGTTGTTTGGTAGATAACGCTCCTCATTCTCGGCCAGTTTGGCCAATGGTGAGCAATTGTGGGAGTTGCAATCCAAAATAAAATAAATCTGGAGGTTACCCCAACCAGTTCTAAAGGCTCTGACCATTTTAACTATTCACAGAACCTCCTTATGAAAAAAGTTACAGCAATGGCAATTTATATAGAGAACTTTCTCCAATTCCACTCCATCCTTAACTTTCCTTAAAAGATGGCACTGTGATGTTTTTTTGTTTTTAAGAAACACAATAGAAATGCACACAGACTGGAATTCAGTGTTACATGGGGATTGCAAACTAAAATTTTATGTGTTGGTTTGGGAATGGGTGCATTTGAAAGGGAAAGGAGGTTGCATTATCCTGGCTATCAGCTTCCCCTTGTGCTGGCATTGAATACTACTGATGAATATTTTTCTCTTTTAGAGTCCCAGAGTGAAAGAATCGTTACAGAATTCAGAGGTAAGTTGTTAATTAAAACACTTTTGGTTGTAAATCTTTGGGTCCACTGTGCCCTTTATTTTTATGTTTCAGAAAGTGCCAAGATCATCATAGCCAGACAATAACAAGGTGGCGTTTTTCAAAATTGCTGCCAACGCAACCATTTTTAATATATTTTTTGGAATAGTCATTTATTACCAAGTATTGCACAATAGTTGGATAACTAGTATATTGGTTTTTATGTCTACAGTTAAAAGGTTTTTTTTTATTTAGAGACTTGAGATATGTGTGTGTGTGTGTGTGTGCATTTGCCTTCAAGTCACTTGTTGTCTTATGGTGGCCTCATGAATTTTGTATAATTTTCTTAGGCAAGGAGTACTCAGAGGTGGTTTTTCCAGTTCCTTCCTCTGAAATGTAGCTTCTGGCACCCGATATTCATTTGCAGTATCCCATCTAGATAATAACCATGGCTGACCCTGCTTGGATTCCAAAATCAGATGGGATCTGGTGCCTTTAGGTTATTTAGACACTTAGGGGCTTGAGAGATATCTTTGTTTTTAATTATCAGGGACTTGGGATACTGCTAATCAAATATAGGACCTGACATTAAAGAGGCATATACTGTTAACAGTGTAATTACCAGACAGTGTTTTGCAGTATGCAGTTTTGAGACATGATATGGACTTGACCAAAAGCTATGGCAACCAGATACAATAAGGTTACCATTGGATTTTGTTCAGGATGGGCCCTATCTAGGGCATGGAAGAGAGGGTCTGTGATGGAGAAAATACATTTCAGCAATAGGTCTGGATCCTACCTTGCCAAAACCTTGGCAAATACCAAAATCTATGGATCCTCAAGTGCCATTATATATAGTGGCATAGTAAAATGGCATCCCTTATATAAAATTGCAAAACCAGGCTTTGCTTTTTCGATCTTTTGTGTGTGTGTGTGTGTGTGTGAATATTTTTGAACTGTGGTTGGTTGAATCCATGGATGCAGAATCCATGGATACAGAGGGCCAACTGTATTATATTTGTGGCCATTGGCCATGATGGTTTCTCTGGAAACTCACCAAGAACCAGCAGCCAATGGCTTTTGGACTGGCGCTGGTCCATGGACCATCACCTTGAGTAGCACTGGTTGAAATTATTCAGCAGTAACATACACACACACAGAGTTGTCCCTCCACATTTGTGGTTTTAACTTTTGCATATTTGATTATTTGCGGTTTTGACTAATACATTCTCTCTAGGTCCTCCAGCATAACTCTGCCAGAAGTTGACCATAGAGTTGTGCTGGATAACATAGAAGTACCTAGAGAAAACACTTCTCTAGGCATTTGTAGGACCTCCAGCATGATTCCATGATAAACTACTGACAGATGTTGACCATAGAGTTGCACTGGGAGATCTGGAGATTCCTAGAGAGGTCTTCTCTTGGGTGAAAATAATGGGTTTTTTATTTGCGTTTTTTCCACATTCATGGGGGTATTTCACCCCAACCCTAGCAAACGTGGAGGGACTACTGTGTGTATACACCTTGGTAGAAATGAATGTCAGCATTTTGGCTAGTGGGTTTGAGGTGGTAGTGGAGGGTCTTCTTTCTTTCCTGCAAACCCAACATTTCTTTTAATTTCTAGCTCTTCCCATCAGCTGAGCCTACTGGTCCTTTGCTCACGGTTCCAGCCCAAATTCCTGCTCAACTACCTCAGCCTGTAGGTCAAGCACCTGCACAACCTTCTCCAGCTGTCCCAGCTCCAGCTTCTCAGGCACCTCCAGCAGTTCCTCCAGCAGCACAGGTAAGAGCAGAGGCCTCTAGAGAAGGCTTTTTTTTCTTCCCGAGCCTACAAGAAAAGAGAAAATATTTTTGTGATCTATGCTGAGGTAACATTCTTAGGCATGGAAGGCTGGACTGTTTTCTTGCTTTTTAGAGTAAAAGCGGTGTGAAGATTTGAGACCTGTGTTTTGCTGCTCTCTCTCCCCTGCAGCAGGGAATTCCAATTTTTGTTCTTAAGTTTGTGATTTGGGTTTTGTTCTTTTACAGAATGCCTGCTGATGCAGTGATATCTGAGGAAGACAGGAACATATTCTAAACTTCATGTAGTGGCTAAGCCTAAAACTCCTCTTTTGAGTGTCCACCTGTATGTGTATGTTAATGCAGCCTGGGGGAAAAAATTAGGTTTTTTGGACTACAGCTCCCAGAACTCCAGGATTCTAAGAGATGTTGCCTGAAAAAGTTAAGGCTCTACAGAGAGGGCACATGGGAAGAAGCTGCTTCCCTCTTTTCCCATTCCCTCATTTTTCAACCCCAAATTGTTTTTTCACAAAAGGAGCCCTTGTTCTCTCTGTGCCAGTGAATGAATAATGCACCCTTCCATGAGGTAATTTATCCCAGGCTGTTTTGGATGGGTTATTTATTTATTTATTATTTGAACCTCAGAGACTAAACTGTGAACCACAAATTCCCAGCCAGTCTTCTTATGTTCCCTGGCCATCTTTTCTTCATCTCCAAGGCAGAAATGATAACTGGCCTACCCTGCAGGGACGTTTTAGAGTGATTGCTGCATTATGTAAAGTCCTTTGACCCCCTCAGCTATCTCTGCTTACTGTCATGCAGAGCTTTTAAGGCAAGGTCTGTGATGGGTGGAGGAAATAGCAATAGCAAGTATTATTTCTATACCTCTTATCGGTGCACTAAAGCACTCCCTAAATGGTCTACGATGTGTAAGGTAATTGCCCCGAACAAAGTGGGTACTCATTTTAGTGACCTCGGAAGGATGCCAGGTTGAGTCAACCCTGAGTCCCTGGCTGGAATTGAACTCACAACCTTGTGGTTTGTGAATGAGTGGCTGCAGTACAAGCATTTAACTACTGTGCCACCAGAGCACCAGGCAAGTAAACTTAAGGTTTCTTACATAGAGAAAACTCCTGCCAAAGTCAACCAATTCTCAAAAGATCTTGGAGCATATCCTGTAGTTTGGGCTGAATTGTGGTACCCACAAGGCTGCCGAGCAGTGCTAATTTTTCTCTCTATAAAAAGACAAGGGGTTGTTCTTGTAGCCTGGGTGAGGCATGCAAGACTGGTAAGGGGCGGAGAAGTATTCTCATGCCATGGCTCTTATGGGCCGTCTGGGAATTGTTTGGTAGCGCTTGTGGTCAGAGCAACACTTGAAGGCTTCAGCTTTTTCCTAGAAATATTTTCATGGGTTTTGGAGCAGATATATATATAAACTTTTGAGCTCACAGGGCTCCTGTTCTCCTCCTGACAGCACATTAATCTTAGAAGACAAGCCTTGGCAACTGCTGTTCTTGGATTCCATTTGGCTGAAATTAAATAGTACTTACTTGGCTTAAGGTCTGCAGATGTTTTGTCTATTCAGGTCCAACAATTAAATGAGGGCCTTAGCTTCCATTTTGAAACAATCCTTAAAATATCCACCATGGTGTTTGTATAGCTTCCCAGCAGTTGTAAAATGGGACAGCTGTACCTTCTCTGACGTCAGCAAAAAGGTATGCAGAGCAAAAGAGCAAGCAAACCCCATCAGGGGCCAGGTCAAGTTCATCCTTACTGACCTCTGCTAGGATGCCTGACCTCTACTCAATTTCTTTCTTGATCCTCCTCACTCCCATGCCTTCCATATTGTGAAATACCAGTTCTGATCTCACAGGTACCACATCCCTCATTGAGGATCTCAAAGACTCAAGAGACCATTTTGAATGGAGCTGCTCCCAGATTCTTCAGACATCTTGACACCAGGCGAGACTATTTGTCTCTTTGGCTTGGTGTTGGCTGCTCTGGTCAATGGCAGTTTACCAGATTCTCAGGCAGAAAATGGCTTTCCCATTATCTGCAGCATGGTTGCTTTAACTCAGCGGCGAATAGGTGTAGCTCTCCAGTTATTTTTGGCTTGCAGCCCCCATAATCCCTCACAACTGGGCTCTATTGGCAGGGTTTATGGGAATTGTAGATCTACTGCTTCTCTCCTTGCTTCCTTTTTTTAGCCTTGTGAACAACATTGTACAGTAAGGTGAAAGCTTATGTTGCTCTGTGTTGGATGGATCCATGTAGCAGTGCTAGATTCCACTGATCTTTCTGAGGACATGGTAAAATATGAAAGGGTGTCCTCAGAACTAATTACCAAAGCAAATAAATCAAGTCCCACACTGGAATAAGGTCAAAAATAGCAAAATAAATCCCACTAAATTGGGATTTGAAGGTCTGAGTATGGGGTGGGGGCAGAGACCCCCCCTTTGGAATAATGCTGATATATCAAATGGATTGAAATCAATAGCAAATCTTGCCCAAGAAAATTATTTTTACCAGGTCCATTGGTGCCACTCCTTGTATTTCACAAAACACAGTTCTCTAAGTATTGTAGGATGCATCTTACTATTATCATTTAGTTATATAATGCCATGAATGTACATGGTGCTTTACAAGTAAAACAACAGCAAACAACAGTCAGTCCAGCCCAGGGCATACAATCTAATAGAGAGAGAGAGAGAAAGAGAGAGAGAGAGAGGGGGGAAGGAAGAAATAATGCAAATACAAAACAATATAGTACAACACAATAATAGAACAAATTATCCAGATAGAATACAAAAACCGATACAATAAAAAATAGAGCGAGCTGACAAATACATCAACTCAAAAATCAAAATATATAAGATAAAACAACATTAAACTAAAATTCCAAAAGCTCTGGAAAAGAAAGTTTTCGACTGAGATGTAGAAGTTATGAGGGAAGGAGCAGTTTGCAAATGTTCAGGGAGGCCATTACAGGAGCGTGGAGCAGCAAGTGGAAAAGGATGAAGCCGAGCAAGGAAGAGGAAACCCTTGGTTGAATGAGAAGCCTGGAGTTTCTAGAATGCAGATCCCGAGCAGGCTGGTAAAAAGAATAGAGGGCTAGAAGACAGTGAGGAGCTATGGCATGCCATGGCTAGATCATAGCATCCCAAGCCAGCATAGTTCATGGTAAAAAATAATGGGAGCTAAAGTCCAACAACATTGGGTGAGGAGGACTGCATTTCACCCACCCTTGTCCTACTTTCTGGAACCACCAGATTTATTTTCTGTTACCCGTTTACAAGTCTTCTGATCATTGAAGCCACAGAACACTCCAGCATTGCTTCATTCGATCGCTGAAAATACCAGACCTTTTTTTTTCTTTTTTAAAAAAGGCACCTCCTGCCCCTGCAGCAGCCCCAGCACAAGAGGAACCAAAAGTCCCCATCAGCCTTGTACTAAGGTTAAGGTAAGTACATAGCATACCAGTGTGGTTAATAGTGATTTGAATGTTGGACTAGGGTTGTGGGAGACCAGAGTTCACATCCCTGCTCAGTCATAGATATCCACTGGGTCTTTGGGCAAGCCTAAGACGTGACTTACTAGAAGAGACAATGGGACTGAACAGACTGCCAGAAATAATCCAGTTTGAGACTACTTTAACTGCCCTGTCTCAGTGTTAAGGAATCATGGGAACTGTAGTTTATTGTGGCACCAGAGCTCTCAGACAGAGAAGGCTCAGTGTCTCAGAAAAAAACTACTGTTCCCATGATTCTCTAGCACTGACCCAGGACAGTTAAAGTGGTCTCAAGCTGGATTATTTCTGGCAATCTGTATAGGCCCAATGACAACAACAATAGCTAATGGTATCTAAAATGCTCTTTCCAGGTTCCTTACCTGTTCTAGGAGTGCAATTGGCTCTCCACATTTGCGAACTTGACTTTTGTGCATTTAATTATTCACGGATTTGATAAATATGTTCTCTCTAGGAATCGCTAGGTCCTCCAGCATGACTCTCTTGTCCGCTTCTTCCAAAAGTCATACTGGAGGACCTAGAGATTTCTAGAAAGAACACTTGTCTAGGCATTTGTAGATTCTCTAGCGCATTTTCATGATAAAGCTCTGGCAGATCGTGACCACAGAATTGCCCCCGGAGGACCTAGAGCAGGGGTAGGCAACCTTTCCCCTTTAACGGCCGAGGGACTTCAGCTCCCAGAAGCCTCAGCCATGTTGGCCAATAGTCCCATGTTGGCCAATAGCTCCTGGGATTCTGGGAGCTGAAGTCCCTCGGCCCTTAAAGGGGAAAGGTTGCCTACCCCTGTGCTAGACCAAAGGTAGGGAACCTATTATAGCCCAACGGCTAAATTTATTTTCAGAGAAGTTCTCCAGGGCTGCATTCCTCTGATAGGCAGAGCCACAGGCAAAAAGTAGGATCAAAAATACTCCAAAGATTTTAGCTCAGAACTCTTAACTGCCAATAGCTAAGCCTTGCGAGAGGCATTTCAACCTTTTAGAACAGGTAAAACCATACAGAATCTGGGACAGAGTGTATTGGTGATAGGGCATGGCTATCTTGGGAACTCCAGAGGACTGGATTTGGCCCCAGGGCCTGAGGTCCCCCACCTTTGAAGTAGGCAGTCTGAGAGCACCAAAAACATTTGAAAATAGCTAAAGAAAAGGTAATGGGTTTAGGAAAGATTCTCTTCCCCTCTCTTTGTTTCAAATTTTCATATTCCTGTTATCAAAACCAGTGGAGGCCCTTAAATACCCCACTTGCTTCCTCATTCTTTTCTAATATCTGAACCTTTGCTTCAGGTGCTATTTATAACTCTGCATTTTCTCTCCCACTGAGAGGACTGATTGACTTTGACATCATTTTAACTGTCGTGGTTCAATGCTATGGAATTCTAGGTTCTTCTTTGTGGTCTCTGCGAATTACACAAATGGGTTATTCTGCGCCTGCGCAGTTAGCTTCAGAACTTCTTGGAATTACGAGGGAAGATTTTTGGTGGTAGCTCCGCCCATCCCCTATATAAACCTCTAGTCTTCCTGCCCTTTCTCAGTTCCTTTTGTCTGCCACACTAGCAGCTCTCCACATCAACACACTCAAAATGTTGGCAGTCGAGCGAGCTTTCAGAACATTTGAGATCCTCCTTTGAGACCGGGTGGTAGTTATACTGACAGACAACAGCACTGTCATGTACTGTTTCAACAAGCAAGGAGGGACATGATCCCAGACACTTCTCAAGATCACCCTGCTCATATGGGACTGATGCATCCTGAGGAAAATATTGCTAAAAACCATCCACCTCCGTGGAGAGGAAAACAACCTGGCAGACGAGCTCACCAGGTCTCTGGACTTGTGCCAAAAATGGAGACTCCATCCTAAGATAGTGTCAGACCTGTTTCACAAATGGGGCATGCCCGACATTGACCTATTTGCAATGCATCTCAACAGCCAGTGCAGACACTTCTGCTCCAGGACTTGATGCCCAGACTCCCAAGGAGATGCGTTCCTATTCAAGTGGTCAGGGAAGATGTTGTACACTTTCCCTCCCTTTCCATTCATCACCAGGGCCACATCCAAGATGAGAGTTGACCACGCCAACGCCATCCTTATGGCGTTACCAATTCGATGGCCGGACTTCCTTTTTCAAAGACCAGTTGGTCAAGAAATTCCTTAAAGGCTTCAATAATCTTCACCCTCCATCCTCAGTACCGATCCCAGCATGAAGCCTAGAGTTGGTGCTTTCTTGTCTTTCTGTGAAGCCCTTCGAGACCATGGCTACGACAGACTTAAGATTCCTAACATGGAAAACTGCTTTCCTTGTAGCCATCCCCTCTGCTCAACATGCGAGTGAAATCTGTGCCTTTCGTGGGGACCAGCCTTACCAGTGCTTCCACAAGGACAAGATGGTGCTCCATCCTGATAATCACCTTTCTGCTTAAGGTGGTGTCTTCTTTCCATCTTGGCCAGGACATTGTATTACCTACCCTGGCTCTGAACCTGACCACAGATACTGAGCGCCGCCTGCACTCCCTTGATGTCCGATGGGCCCTTGCTTTCTATGTGAATGGACTTTGGGTTCAAGACGTTCCAGAAGACTGTTTGTGTGCTACTTGGAACCGAAGATGGGACTCCCTATATTCATCAGCGGTTCTCTAAATGGGTGACTGTTACTATCCACCTATGCTGTGAACTGTTGGGGAAGACTCCTCCAGCTTGGCTTCAAGCTCACTATCAGGATGGTAGCGACATCCTCTGCATTTTTGAATGGTCTGCCTTTGGAGGATGTCTGTAAAGCTGCTGCTTGGTCCCAACCTTTGACTTTCATTACTCACTACCAGCTAGATACCAGAGGCAGATGGGACACAACTTTTGGGAGGGCAGTATTGATTGTTAGTTTGTATTAAGGTTTGTTCTATTGCATGTTTCATCAAAATATTTATATGTATGTATTAAGAGAGAGAGAGAGAGAAAGAACAAACAACAAAGCATGCACAATACTCATGCTTAAAGTTAACTAAACTTCATTGTTAAAAATAAACATACTTTATTTGAACTTTACACTGGTGTCATGACACTCCATCCTCCACTGACCAAAGCTTGTCAGTCTAACCCATTTATGTGATTCTCAGAGACAACGAAGAAGAAGGACAGGTTGCTTACCTGTACCTGTAGTTCTTCGAGTGGTCATCTCCTGTCTTTCCCTCAGTTGTGTCCTGCTCACTTTATTCCTTGTTATGCTGCTATGTGGCATTCTTTTGGAACTGAGAAAGGGTGGGAAGACCAGGTGCTTATATAGGGGATGGGTGGAGCTATCGCCAAAAAGTCTTCCCTAGTGATTCCAGAAAGTTACAAAGCTAACTGTGCAGGTGCAGAATAATTCATTTGTATGAATTCACAGATGACTACTCAAAGAACTACAGTTACAGATGAGCAACCTGTCCATTTGTAGTTTTGTGAGATATTTAGCCTTCTCTGTCAGAGAACTCTGGTGCCATACCTACAAATACTAGGATTCCATAGAATGGAGCCATGACCATTAAAGCAATGTCAAACTGCATTATTTCTGCAGTAGATATAGCCTTAATTCTCAAGAGTACAGAAACTTACAACCTCCATAAGACCCTGCATATCTGTTATCTGTTCACCTGCAGGGAGAGGACTTTTGAGTATTCAATACCAGACTTTTGCTAGTGGAGAAACAACATTTGCGGGTGTGAATATTTCAGTGCACTTCAAGATCACAATCAAGTGGCAGTGCAGTGGAGAGATCAAACTGTTTTTGATTTTTCAAACTGATTTTGTCCTGCTCTTTTATCTTGCTGTAATTTTTTGAGTAACTGACATTGATGCTGTAGTTCAGCGATGGACCACTGTTCTGTTGGACATTAGAATATATTCTAGGCAGTGGTTTTGAGACCAAAGTTTTTGTGAATTTTGCAATGCAAATTGACTCTATCAAAATGGATCAGGTTCTTCCTTATATTTGGTACCACCTAGAGCAGGGATGGGGAAATTCTGGGAATCAGTAGCTAGACTATTCTAATGCAAAGGGATCTTGCAGCACCTTTGAGATGCATGGAGTGAACATTTGGGGAAATAGACCAAGTCTGCGAAAGCTCACGCTACAACTTCTTTTGCACAGTTAGTGTGAAATGTGCAACAAGATCCCTTTGCATATTGACATTCCAGACTAACACGGCTATATCTCTGAATTCCATACTATTCTAAGACATTGTAACATTGTTAGGGACAGATAACACTATTTCAGCCTGCTTGCTTGTTTGCCAACTTTACTTTCATCCAAGAAAAAAAAAAAGATTTTTTATTTCTAGGTTCTAATTGTTTTCTCTGTCTGAACAGGAATTCAAAAAAAGAGCTCAATGACATTCGATTTGAATTCACCCCAGGAAGAGGTGAGAGGGCTTGGATGGTGGGTGTGTATTGCCATGGGGCAGACACATACCATGGCAAACTTGCTTTCAGTTTTCCTATTATATTTTTTTGGGTTTAACCCCAAAATGGGGTATGGTTGACTGTCCATCTTTGGAATTCTTTAAGCAGAGATTGAATGGGCATCAGGACTGCTTTAGTATGTATTCTTGCATGGCAGGGGGTTAGAGCAGATGGCCCTTATGTTTCCTTCCAACTGTAAGACTCTGTGATTCTATGATTTTGGAAACTAAGCATGATTTGGACCTTGTTAGTATTTGGATGGAAGAACACCAGGTAATGCCAGGAAGGGCTTAGAGAAAGAATCCAACTTCAAGTGCGCCCAAAGGGCTGGGTTGTTTTAGTAGAGAGAATGGCGAAAGCTGGTTGGTTTTTTTTGGGTTTGAAACAAGGCTAATTCCTCCAGTACTCACAGCTCATAAAAACAAATTATTGTGTTGGGAGGGTTTTAATAGATATGAGTTTCTCAGTCCTACTTTCTGCTCTATCCATGTTTTCAAAAACATGATGAAGTATTGCTTAGGATTGATTTAAGCCAGGAACCAGACTCCCCTGGATGCTGCATGGAGTGTTGTTCCTTCCCAACTGAGCAACCACAGTTAGATCCCATGTAGCCTGGGGTTAGATTGGTAGCAAGTAGACCTGGATGCTAGTCTAACCCCAGGCTACATGTGGTTGCTCAGTTGGGAATCCAGTTGACTTCTCTGTTTAATTAAAGGAAATGCTATATCCCACCTTCCTGGATACAATTACTCTCTCTCCAATTAAAGAAATTATTATATCTCACATTCTGCATGCACTTCTCTCTTCCATTAAAGGAATGACTGTAGCTCACTTTTCTGCAAGCATTTTCTTGCTCTTTAATTAAAGGAATTATTATATCGAACTTTTCTACATGCAGTTGTGCTGTCTGTCTTCAGTGAATCACATTCTCAACTTTTCTGCATATACTCCATTCAAGCCATTTAATGAAAAAACAAAAGCACAGTAATGTCTAATATATAATGAACAGCAATTTTTTTTTAAAAAAAGTCCATTACCCAGGAAATCATATCTTTAACCATTACGTTTAACATCTACATTGCTTTAAATTACATTCTATGGAAATCTGACAGTGTCTAAATTATGATCTTTCCAGACACGGCTGATGGGGTTTCTCAAGAACTCATCTCAGCTGGACTTGTGGATGGCAGAGACTTAGTAATAGGTAATGACACATGCTGTGGAATTTCACATTCACCTTGCTTTCTGTACTGGGTTTATGGATACGAGTTGTCATATTTCTTCCTAGGCCAAGGAGGAAGAAACGGTTCTTCCTTATGCCAGAATATCTCTGTGCAATACTTTGAGGAAACGCATTCATAATGCATATGCTTAAATACACCATCTTTGAGTGTTTCCATCCTCTGTGTCGTTTCAGTTGCTGCCAACTTACAAAAAATTGTGGAAGAGCCCCAGACGAACCGATCTGTCACTTTCAAACTGGTATTTACTATATTTCCCCTTATTAATCTGGTCCCTATAGGAGGGTGCTTCTCCTCTCGGGTTTCTGTAGGACATCTGGTGCATCTGTTTAGTCTGCCAAGCCTTAAAACTGCTGTCTGTGCACAATGGATGATGCTTACACAGTCATAAACAGAAATAGGATGCACTGGGAGATTCAGTATTTCTCATTTGCTGTAGGTTTGTAGATATTGGGGCAAACCCTTTATTTTCTAAGGGCTATCAAGTTGTGGCAAGTTGAATGCTGTGGCCCCGTTTTCTGTGTCCTGAATTTGTTTTGAACATGATATGGTTGTTTCGCTTTTGTAATTCTGTAACCAACTGGATAAAAAATCAGGGTGAAAGAATTATGCTCTTTAGTATTATGGTTTAAGGCTGAGTGCCAGTGATCTTTATCTAGGGGGTAATCAGAATGCTTGGTGGAACCCTGTGATTTGAAGCACAAAAAATCCATACAAACTAAAACTGTGTTTTAAATTACCACTGAAACCAAGCCCTATGAGGAACGACTTAGGGAGCTGGGGATGTTTAGCCTGGAGAAGAGAAGGCTGAGAGGTGATATGATAGCCGTGTTTAAATATTTAAGGGATGTCATATTGAGGAGGGAACAAGCTTGTTTTCTGCTGCTCCAGAGACTAGGACCAGAAACAATGGATGCAAGCTGCAAGAAAAGAGATTCCACCTCAACATTAGGAGGAACTTCCTGACAGTAAGGGCGGTTCGACAGTGGAACACACTCCCTCGGAGAGTAGTGGAGTCTCCTTCCTTGGAGGTCTTTAAGCAGAGGCTGAATGGCCATCTGTTGGGGATGCTTTGATTGGGAGTTCCTGCATGGCAGGGGGTTGGACTGGATGGCCCTTGTGGTCTCTTCCAACTCTATGATTCTATGATTCTATGAATATTGGCTGTTCAGGGAGAGGGAAGGCGGAATGAAGTATCCTGGAAGGAGGTCTAGTTGATAGGCTAGAAACTTCAAAAAGGAAGATTCATGCTGCTTTGGAGGAAAAAAAGAGACGTTATTCATTGAGCTTAAGTTTAGTTTTTGCAAGTGTTGTATTAAATTATATTCTTCCCCATAGGGCCATCAAACGGATTGTTTAGGCCAGGGGTGGAGAAAGTGTGTTCCTATGGGTCACATGCCACCCTAGCAGGCACCCTCCTTTGCCTCCAAATGCCTTCTAGGGAGGCACAGGGGCAATTTTGTATGTTCCCCCTACAAAGGCTTTAAGACATCAGCTCTGGGTTGGTTCTTGTTGAGAAAAAGACTTCTCTAAAATTGCCCAGAAATAGCCAAAAATTGTAACAGAGCACTGCCTTCTAGGAAACACTGGTGGGTATTTGGGGGGCAAATATTTCATGTTTTGAGGTATGCATGCAGCCTTCCAGGGTTTTGTGGGAGGGCCAGTGTAGCCTGCTAACCCCCAACAATTCTCTGCCACAGTTTTAAGTCTAACACATGATAAGCATTGTTTATTATTTTAACAACAGAGCATTTATCAACGTATTAACATGCCTGTCCACTGCCTAGCACTACACTCCCCTTTTCTTTCTGCCCCATGTGGTTCTTTAAAGCTGCTTTGGAATTCAGAATTGAGTCTCATTTTAGTCTTGCCCTTTAAACAAAGCACAACTCTGAGTTGAGAGTGACAATTAAGCAAATTTGCGACTTGCTCGTTCAATGAATTGCCTCCTTGTGGACAGGATGCACTAAGGCTATTAGCTATTGCTCAGTTCATGGTTATCTATAAAGTTTCACTTGTCCAGAACTTAGAAATACCCTGGTTTTGTTTAAAAGCAGGTTTGCAGTCCTCATGATTGCTGAAAAACATGAAACTGGGTTTCTCTAAATCAGTAGAGAAGCCTCCAAAAACCTATATCTCTTAGTTTTCTGGACTGCAGTTCCATCAGCTATAGCCAAGATAGTCAGTGGCCAGGATTGAAAGGAAACGAAGGCCCAAAAAAATCTGAAGAGATGCAGGATGGGGAAGGCTAATGCAGAGTATAGAGAAATATTTGGTTCTGATTTCAGTGGCTAGAGAGTAGCATTCTTCTGTAATTGAGCATCCTTACCTATCATGTTCTTTCATCTGCGTTATTTGCCCCACATCTTTTGGGAGGGATGCATGAAGAACCCATTATTATCTAAAGGAAGCATCCCTGCCTACTGACATATAGGTTAGCTTTTTACTTGCCAAGAGCAAGTGGTAGTTAGGAATTCTGCCTCTAAGGCTGCAAAAGCTGGGAAACAGTTTTTCTTTGCATAGGAATTCCAGGGCATTGAGGGAGCTTAAAATGTGGTTTTCAGCTCATTTTCCCCTCCTTATAGTGCTTATTCTTATTGGGCTTATCCCTCTTGTTTTTCAGGCATCTGGCGTTGAAGGCTCTGATATCCCTGACGACAGCAAACTCATTGGGTTTGCCCAGCTCAGCATCAATTAAAAAGACACTCCCCAACGATGGTCCCATGGGTGCAGCTTTCAAATGCTTCGGTCGGCCTAAAAGCAAAACCACTACTGCCAAAGAACCAAACTACAGGCCCCCTTCTTAGAAGCTTTAACCTTGTTTGTTTTCTGAGTAGCACCACCAACCTCCAACCCACTGTTGGCTTCTCATCCACTTGCATGTAGTTCTCACATTTCCTTCATCTCAGATGTTCAGACCCATCCTTTCACTACCTGCATGGTTGTAGTCTTATTATTGCCTTAACTATTTAAGAAAAGCAAAGGAAGAGAGGAAAAAAGCAGAAATACTACTGAGAGTACGACACAAGGGTTCCACTACTCTCCACAACTCTCCTGCCGTGATAGATGGGTTGGTTTTGTTCTTTATACTGAATCATTTTTCTTTGACCATATAGTTGTCATTTAACTGCAGAGACATTTGTTTTGTTGGGCGGGTGTCCACCTAACCATGTGGTTAAAGAAAAGGATAGCAAGGGTGAGTTATAGTAGCATATCGGAAATCAGACTGAATTACTGTGCAAGACTTAGAGAGTGAAGTTTGGCAGCCTTTACAGGAGCTTATTCTAATACATCTAAGGCACTAAACAAATAGCTCTGCCTGCCCTATGGTTAGCCTTAACTTTTCCCCCTTCTCTTTAATGTAAAAAGCACACTTGGAAAGCAAGCAGGGTGTTTTTTGGTTTGTCATAAGGGACTGTTTGCAATCCTAGTGCAGTTCCCCTGGGCCATAGTCGTCCATGTTTCTAGGCTAACCTGCCTGATGTGTGCTTTCTCGAAACTCTTGACTGCTTCTGTTGTTGTGCCCTCACCATAAGTCTCAAATGCACTAACAGTTGACAAGTGAACAGAGTTCTGTGCATGAAGCAGGTGGCATGCAGGTGGAGTTAATCAATTTCTCCTTCTTGGAGGGTCAGTGGCACAATGGGAAAATGCTGGTTGCCTATGGCACACCACCTATAACATGTCCCTTCCTAAATGCCCTCATCCCCTTCTTAGAGTCCATTGACAGCAGCTTTCCTCCAAACTGGCATCTCCCAGTGTCCTTGGACTGCAACTCCCATCTGACCCAAACAGCACATCCATTGTGATGATGGGGATTGCAGTCTAGTGCACCTGGAGGGTGCTAGCTTGGGGAAAGCTGATTTATACAGTTCCTCTTTTTCTGTTTCTTTGTGACAGGCCTCTCTTGCAGTAAAGATAGAGTGACGCAGAACCATGGCAAAGTTCTCTGAAACTGAAAGAATTATCTCAAGACTTTTCTCAGGCTTGTTCTTTTCCCATGGCAGCTTACTCAAATAGCTGTTTGAGTAACAATGAAAATGGGCCCTTTAGGGTATATCTACACTATGTCTCTAAATTAGTTTCAAACCTCCTTGTTGCTGATCCTGACCACAGAGCCCTGGGAGTTGTAGTTCTGCAGACTGGCTAGGGAATGTGTAGAGTATCTCAGTGTACAATCCCAGAATTCTTTTAATAACAGCATATTTAAAATCTCTTCAAATAATATGTGTTCTGATGGGATTATCTCTGCTTTTGTAAAGAGAGTCCCTTATATGTAGACTATGGAGATGGGGATTGTAACTTTGCAAAGTTTGCTAGGTGTTGTTTAACTCTGTAGAGTAGGTGTGTGGTTAGATACATAACCATTCATAAAATAAAAAATTCTCCATACATGGCTATTATGAGTAAAAGTTGATCATGCAGTCTGGCAATTGAAGTTAGTTTGTGTATATGTGTTTCTTCTGAAACAGACCTTTCTTGGCTATGTTTTATTCTCCAAGAACATTTCACTGGTGTGTTCAAGATAAAAAACATTTCTCTTTTGCTTTTGCTTTTTCCGCACAAACTGGTACCTAAAGAACTGCCCCTGTTCTATTTTTACAGCAATAATAATAATAGAAAAAGATTGCCGGTAGATTCCTACATGGCAAGATGAAGCTCTGGACAATTTTGTCCCTCCTGCTGCACTAACTGCTTAGAATTTACATAATTGTTCTTTTTTTATATACTCTCAGCTCAAGTATCAAAGTTTGATCAAGATGATGTAACTGAAACCAATATAGCTCGTGTTTTAGTATTTTTTTAAAGAAATGAATATCTGGTAGTGTGGTTTTTTCCAATTTTTTTTTAATTTCTACATATAAATTATGCTTTTTAGTTTGAGAAAAGAAACACTTGTAATGCAATATGTTAATAATAAAATGACGTTGATTCTTTGCCCCTTCCTGACAGTTGCCCCTCTTCCAGGCTGTTACGTGTTACTACTTTACCTTGGAAAGTATTTTATTACAGGCCTGGAATTAAGTTGCTTACTAAATGAGTAGAACTGGGTTCTCCTTTCTGCCCATGACTTTTCTGTGTAAACCTGGTTAAGACATTGGTCGATGGCTTACAGGTTCTCTCCTATTGTCACTTTCATCTCTCCAATGTGAATTCTCTCCTCCCTTTGTCATCTTTAGACATGGTTTCCTATTACATTTGCCCCAGCGTTAACCAGAATTACGGTAGCTTTTAAATAGAGCTGTGTGGCTGGTTTGAATAAACATGGTTGGACTAAAAAAGGGGAGCATATGGAGTGGGCAGGGAATTTGCAAGGTAGCACCCCAAAGTCGACTTCTTAGCTATGATTTAAAATGGGGATTGGGAACCTTCAGCTCCCCTGAATTTTTTGGACTACAATTCTCATAATGGCTTATTGTTGACTGTGCTGGTTGGGGTATCTGGGAGGCAAAATCTAAAAAAGTCTGGCAACCCAAAGGGCGCATCTGCACTGCAGAGATAATGCAATTTGACACCGTTTAACTGCCATGGCTCCATCCTGTTAAATCCTAAGATTTGTAGTTTGGTGAGGCACCGGTACTCCTTGGCAGAGAAGGCTAAAGACCTTGTAAAACTGCAAATCCCAGGATTCCATAAGATACAGCACTTCAAGGTGGTGTCAGACTGTATTATTTCTACAGTACACCCAAAGAATCCACATCCCTGATTGAAGAGAGAAGTCATGGCGGGTAGAGTTGTGTGCGCAAACACACCAACCCACTATATTGGAAATATTGGGGGAATGTAGATTTGGTAGGGATCTCCGTAGAGTTGTGTGCACAAACACACCAACCCACTGTATTGGAAATATTGGGGGAATGTAGATTTGGTAGGGATCTCCCCACCCCACCCTGATCTACCAAGTATATTTGTATAGTTTTCTTTATGAGCAGTTATGGGAGCATCCTTAAAATGGAGGAGCATGCATCTGGTAATATTTTTTGTTGTTGTTTTAAGTCTGTAGTTTTAACATTGGTTAGCTCCACCAATAGGCAATGAGCAAGACTGTTGCAGATGTGGAGACGAATTGGAGGAAGAGGAGGAAAATGGAAAAGCTTTGATGCAAACAGTGATGGATGGGGCAGTGTGGGGCAATGAGTGGGCCGGGAAGCACTTTGGACTTTGTGTGTGTGTGTGTTTGGGTGTGTTAAAAGTTCTATTGAACCTCATCGCACCCTTCCAAGAGCACAAGCTTTTCCTTCTTTGTGCTTACGAGAGAGCAAGTTGCAGCCTATACATTCAGGAAAGCTGGTAGATAGATCAATTTAAAAATAAAACTTGGGAAAGTTACTTTTGGTGGGGGATTACAATTCCCATGGGGTGAATCTGTGAATGATAGGCCCCCAAAATAGCTACGCCAAATCCTGTTTTTTGTTTTAAAAACGCACCAAACTTTTCATGGACAGTCCCCTGGATGACTTTTTCAGGTGGACCTATGATGGACATGTGAAAAATATCCCCACGGGGATGGTGGAAGTGGCCTTCGGAGGCTCCGCGGTGATCGCAGCTTCTCACCCCATTCCCTGCTTCTGGTTTGACAGGGAGCCCTTGGAGCCTGTGATGTTATGTCACTAAAGTGGGCAGGGCTTGCTTCAAGCTCCGCCTTCCTTACATGATGATGTGAAACGGTAGGCGGGGTTTATTGCTGGAATGGGTCCCAGCTCTCGTACGGCTTTGTCGTGGGGGGGGGGAGATCTATCTATCCTGGAGAGTATGCCCTCTCCAGCGCACCCAATTTGTCCACCATGTTTTCAGTCATGAAGACTTAATTCCGGTACAGTATTACTTCACTTTTGCCTGCATGCTGTGGATACCTTTGTTGTCACCACTGGTGTAGACCTCCAAACTAAACCAGTGAAATTATGCAGTATCTATTTATTTACTCACCCCTCTATCTAACCCAGGTCTAGTAGACAAGGGTATCCATGCTGGCTCTTTCCCCAGTATTTTTTTATTTTTTAATTTTTTATTTTATGATCCTCAACCACCCTCATTACTAGATTTCTAGGCATGTGTCTCTTGGTGGTAGTATGGTTTTGGGTTTTGTTTTGTTTTTCTTGGCTTGGGATACTATAAGTGCTAGACAACTTATTTTGTTCTTGAGGTTCAAAAGTGCCAATGATTTTTATTTGTTTTGTTTTGTTAAGAAATTATTTCTAACCTTTTTACCCTTATGGATCAGAGGGTTGTGGTTTGTTTTTTTTAATTTTGGGTAAATTCTGAACTTGAATCTAGAAAATCAGTTGGTATTTTTTTAAACTTAGTTAATATTCTTAAGGATGATGATGGTGTATTAATATAACAGGAACTTCTACACAATTTTGGTGTACTGTAGATTTTAATTAAAGATGTAAAATATTCAGCCTTTTTTTCTTTGACTTTGTATTTTACTGCATGTATTTCTCTAATTTTTAATCAATAAAAAAAATTGTCCAATGCTTTGGGAATGGCTTATATTTTATAAATAGAAGAATAACACACAGTGCACTCTTTGTCCATGGATAAATGTTTTGTTAATGTTTAAAAACATAATTTGTGTTCAAGAGGACATGGAACTGCAAGAATAGTCTCGACGGTTTATGTGTCTTATAATTAGTATATATACTCGAATATAAGGTGACTTCATGTATAAGTCAATTTGGGGGCCAAAATTATGGATTTTGATATGACCCATGGATAATTTGAGGGTAAAACCTAGGGGCATGGAACAAAAGAGGTAAAGTATGAATCCAAGGAAAACAATGCCAAGGAACTTACAGGATCCCAGTAGACATAACTGCTTGTGCTTACCCTAAAGGTTGGATGAATGGGAAGGGAACTATGGTAAATGATGACTATGTGATGTGTAGAGGAAGTGAGCAGGCACAGGTGGGACTAAGAAAATGTGAACATGTCAAAAAGGTTGTAAAGGCAAAGCAAAGCAAATGGTAACTATATTAGCAGTGATTAAAGCCTTCAACATGGTAAATTTGCCTGATTTTAACCCAGAAAAGTTGACAAACATACACATATGTCTTACTCAGATCCTTCGATGCCTGATTCCTCTTGGCACCAAAGAGTTGTCACTGCTGCCATTTTCCTGCTGAGACATTGAAAAGGGTAAGAAGTGATGCCGCGCTGCAAAGAGTAAGAGTTGGTGCTTCTTTTAGGTACTCTCGCCTTTCACCAATCTACTGAGAGAAAGAGTAATTTCATTTTTGATCAGTTGAAATTCAGTACATGGTGTAGTGGTTTGAGTATTGGACTACAACTCTGGAGAGTAGGGTTCAAATCTCAGTTTGGCCATAAAACTCACTGGGTGACCTTGGACAAGTCACACACATTCAGCCTCGGAAGAAGGCAATGCCAAACCTCTGAACAAATCTTGCCAAGAAAACTCCATGATAGGTTTGCCTTAGGGTCTCCATAAGTCAGAAATTACTTGACGTCATGCAACAACAATAACAACAGTACTTAATTGACCCATGGATAAGTCAACCCAGTTTTTTGGGGTTGATTTTTTAGCTAAGATTCCTAAACTTATATATATATGACAATAATGACCACAGAGGACCTTCACAACTTCAACCTAGACATTGAAATCGAAATAGTAAAAGAATTCCGATACTTGGGATCAAACATTGATGGAAGTGTCAGGAAATCAGAAAAAGACTTAAGAATGGGGAGAGTGGCTATGAAAGAAGTAGAAAAGATCCTAAAATGCAAAGATAGACAACTCAGCACAAAAGTCAGAATCATACAAGCCATTGTATTCCCTATTCCCATGGATGGATGTGAGAGCTGGACAGTTAAGAAAGATGATAGGAAGAAAATCAATGCATTTGAGATAATGTGGCACTGGAGAAGAGTGCCGAGGATCCTACAGACAGCCAAAAGGACAAACAAATGGGTCCTAGAGCAGATTAAGCCAGAGATATCCCTAGAAGCCAAGATGACAAGACTTAGACTGTCGTACTTTGGACACATCATGCGAAGAGAGGACTCTTTGGAAAAAATAATGCTGGGAAAGGTGGAGGGAAGTAGGAAGAGAGGAAGGCCCCATGCCAGATGGATGGACTCCATGGAGGAGGTCACTTTGGGTATGAAGGGGTTGCAGGATTTAAGCAGAATAGTGGAGAACAGAGGGTCTTCTTGGAGATGTCTCATCCATGGGGTCGTCATGAGTCAAGATTGACTCGAGGGCAGTTAACGAAAAATAAAGTAAGCCTACAATAGCTATGACGGTATAAGTATTAATATATGTAGTGTGTCAGGAAACCATTACCTCAGCTCATACATCTCCTAATGTTCACTGCTTTTGGAAGACATTCAGAAATGCATTGTCTTTCCTGTTATGTTGGAGTTAATAGGTTAACACCGTCCCGTTGCAAAACTGAAATGTGAAATGTGTTAGCCAAGTTTCTTATGATTATTACCCACTTGTTGCCTCATGATGTGTCAAAGTTTATTTTAGGTTTAAACATTAATTCTGGAGGGTATTTAAATCTTTTTACTTTGGGGGAAGTCACAGTGATAGCAGAAAGACAAAGAAAGTGAACTGGAAAGCAGAAAGACCCTGACAATGACAGATGTTGGGGAAATAATCAAAGTGCTGAATGATTTTGGGCGATTCCAGCATCGTTTGGTGGCATTGCTCAATCTGATTTCTTTTAGCTATGCTTTTCATGTATTTGGCCAGTTATTCATGTTTGGTGAAGAACCTCATTACTGCCGCACAGCCTGGTTCAACACCACTGGCTGGAATCTGACCGAAGAGGACCGGCTGCACTTGACCATCCCAAGAAAGTCCGATGGAACCCTAGAAGAATGTTTCATGTACACTCCGGTGGAATGGGATCTTGATGCTATTGTACAATATGGCCTTAATGCTACTGAGAAGTGCCAGGAGGGATGGGTATACCCTTCAAAGAGAGAGCCTTCATTGGTCACACAGGTTTGGTGGTTTTATTTTCTTCCTGAATGGATACGAGCTTCTGTGACAATGGCTGCATCTGCTTTTAGCCATTGTTCGCTTCAGGTTTATTGACAAAGTGCCACTTTGGCAGAACCTAGAAATCTCATAAAAGTTTGATACCTCTGTTTTGTTTAAAAGCAAGCTTGCAGTCCTCATGATTGCAGAACTACCTGGAACTGGATTTTTTTAAATCCCTAGAGAAGCCTTCCAAAACTTAGATCTGCATCTGCACTGCAGAAATAATCCAGGTTGACACCACTTCAACTGCTATAGCTCCATGCTATGGGATTCTGGGATTTGTGATTTCTTGTGGCACCAAATTGCTCTGAGAGAGAAGGCGAAATATCTCACAGAATGACAATTCCCAGGAATCAATAGCACTGAGCCATGGCAGTTAGTGAACCTGGATTATTTCTGCAGTGCAGACGCAGCCAAAGCTATGCTGTTTCCATGTAGAAATATAAAGGAATAGACCTTATATAAAATGTAAATGTTTTATTTATATAAAATATAAATATCCTATATAAAGGAACAGAACATATTCTAAGAATATATATATAAAATATAAGTATAAATATTTTATATAAAGGAATAGAACATATAAGAAATGCAGGCATGGACACAGGAGGAGGAGGAGTGAAAACAGGAGGAAGGAATATCAACAATCCAAGCTATGCAGATGACACCATAGTACTAGCAGAAAACTTCACAGACCTAGAACACCTACTAAGGAATATTAAAGAAGAAAGATCTAAAGTAGGCTTAATGTTGAACATAAAGAAAACAAAAATAATGACCACCGAGGACTTTCATAAGTTCAAGCTAGATAACGAAGAAATAGAAATAGTAAAAGAATTCCCATACCTGGGATCAAACATTGATAGAAAAAGGGACTGCAGTCAGGAAATCAGAAGAAGACTAAGAATGGGGAGGGTGGCTATGAAAGAACTAGAAAAGATCCTAAAATGTAAAGATACACAACTCAGCACAAAAGTCAGAATCATACAAGCCATTGTATTCCCTATTCCCATGGATGGATATGAGAGCTGGGCAGTTAAGAAAGAGGATAGGAAGAAAATCAATGCATTTGAGAGAATGTGGAGCTGGAGAAGAGTGCTGAGGATCCCATGGACAGCCAAAAGGACAAGCAAGTGGATCCTAGAGGAGATCAAGCCGGAAACCTCCCTGGAAGAAGCCAAGATGACAAGACTTAGACTGTCGTACTTTGGACATATCATGAGAAGGGAGGACTCTTTGGAAAAGACAATAATGCTGGGGAAAGTGGAGGGAGGTAGGAAGAGAGGAAGGCCACATGGCAGATGGATGGACTCTATTAAAGAGATCATGGTATTGAAGTTGCAAGATTTAAGCAGAGCAGAGGAGACAGAGGGTCTTGGAGATATCTCATCCATAGGGTTGCCATGGGTTGAGATCAATTTGAGGGCTGTTAACAACAAAAGACCTTATAATGAACAAAATATCTGTGGATAATTCCTATAAATAGCCAGAAATAGCCATAGTAACTGGAGCAATGGTTCTTTCTATGTGGATAATTGCTATAAATGGTCAGAGATAGCCATAGTAGCTATTCTTTATATAGGAATAGACCTTCTAATGAACAAAATCCCTAGAGGATAATTCCTATAAATGGCCAGAAATAGCCATAGTAGCTATTCTTTGTATGGCAATAGACCTGATAATGAACAACATCCCTAGAGGAAAATACCTACAAATGGCCAAAAATAGCCATAGTAGCTGCAGCAGGGGCTTATTCTTTATATAGTAATAGACCTTATAATAAAATACCTGTGGATAATTCCTATAAATGCCCAGAAATAACAATAGTAGCAGCAGCAGTGGTTTATTCTTTATATAAGGCTGTCACTGCTTTATTGGGACTCTCTCTGAGATTGCCCCTTTTCTGCATTTTCAGGGTAGCTAGTGACCATATTGCCAAAGCTTGAACCGAAATTCTATTGTAGATAAAACCCAACACTCATTTCCTTTATCTTCCTCCTCCTTGTGTTTGTGTATGGGGGGGCAGGGTGTTCCCAAATAAACATCCCAGATTTCCCTAGTATGTCTCTCTCCATTCTTTTTTTCTCCAGTGTTTCAGAAGTCCTATACCTGTGTGAGATATTTTGCTTTTGTCTCCTTTTCTGGGTGGCTGTTCTCCTATTGTCAGCAGCCCCCGTGAGTCATTCAATTACTAAGACATTTCATTTACTAAGACCTCCAAAAATATCCCAAAGTGGTTTAGAATGCAGCAATAGTAGCATAATAAAATGGTGCAATAATAACATAATAAAATGGTGAACAAACCAGTTCATAACATTGCTAAAATGAGTAAGAGTTAATGGTTAGCTTGTTGGTCAGGGAGATGCCCGGACAAACATTAAAGTCTTCAGCTGTTGAAGGAAGCCCACTGGAAGCCTATCTAGTCTCAATGAGGAAATAATTTTACAGAGTGGGGGCCACAACAGAGAAGACCCTACTCTGTACTTTATTCATTCAAGAACCAACTCTATGATTCTATGATTTTAATCCACCCTTGTATCTAAATCCAATTGCTAGTCCCAACTAGAGTTGTCTCACTGAATCAATTGATTACATAAGTGTTCAATGGCATGGATTATCATTCAGTAATTGGTTTAAATGACCATTCAGGAATTCGAACAAAAATCCGTCAGTGATATCTTTATTGGCCAACCAAAATGAACAATATACTTGTTTCAGGCTATCGAAGCTCCATGGGCTTCTTCACTAGGAAAGATGAAGCTTCGAAAGCTTGCAACAAGTATATTGTGCATTTTGGTTGGCCAATAAAGGTACCACTACAACAAGCTTGCAACAAGTATGTTGTGCATTTTGGTTGGTAAAGATATCACTGATGGATTTTTGTTTGAATTTACTAAATTCAGCTACCCCTGAATGCATTCAGTAACTGTTTTGAAGGCAAAGCCTTCAACTGCATACATCATGAAAAGCTATGGGATGCTCTTAAAGACATGAGTGTGACACTACAACTGATAGTCCTGATGAGAAATCTGTATTTAGGACAAGTGGCTACTATCAGAACAGAAGATGGAGAAACAGAATGGTTCCCAATTGGCAAAGGGGTCAAACAAGGCTGCATCTTATCACCCTACCTGCTCAACTTATATGCAGAAAATATAATAGGAAGAGCAGACTTTAGAGTCTGAAAAAGGAGGAGTAAAGATAATAAAGGAAGAAGGAATATCAACAATCTAAGTTAGGCAGATGATGCCATACTACCAGCAGAAAACATCATGGACTTGGAACAGTTAGGTAGTATGATGCCATACTACCAACTACCAACAGAAAACATCATGGACTTGGAACAGAAGGTCAAAGAAGAAAATGCAAAGGCAGGCTTGTTGCTGAACATAAAGAAAATAAAAAATAATGATCATGGAGGACCTACATGCATTCAACCTAGACTGTGAGGAAATACAAATAGTAAAAAGAAATTCCCATACTTTAGATCAAGCAGACTGGCTGTAGAATTCTGGGAGACCAGGATTCAAATCCCTGCTCAACCACTCTCTCTGCCTCAGAGGAGGCAATGATGAACCTCCTATGAAGAAATCTTGCCAAGAAAACCCAGTGATGGGTTTAACTTAGGGTTGCCATAAGCCCAGAGTGTCCTCCATTTTCAGCAAGACTAAGAAGCATGAATTTACATTTATTTTCGTGTTTTTAACTTTTATTTGGTAATGCCCTATATTTTGCAGCACCTTGTCGTCCTTTGTGGTTAAGACATCTGGTCACCCTGCACAAGTCAGAAGTGACCTGAAGACAACAACAACAACAACAACAACAACAATAACAACAACAACAACAGCTCTCTCTGCTATAACATGGACCACCTGAAAGGGGAAGAGCAGGAGTATTGATAGAGCCACAAATGAACTTCCGAGGGAGGTCTTGAAACAATGCATCCTTGTACTGGCTGCCAGCTACACAACCATTTCTGTCTCCTTCCCATTTAAGCAGCCAACAGGGTCATAAGCTCCCTTCTGTGGCAGAATGGGCTGTAGGCAGAGTGTAGTATTGAATTTCACCAAAAAAAAAAAACCCACAACCCTCACAGCAAATGAAGAGAGAGCCAAACATATATGTGGATGACATATTTATTGTTGTTGTCCATCTCAAGTCGTTTCCAACTTATGGTGACCCTAAAGTGAGCCTATCACAGGGTTTTCTTGGCAAGTTTCTTCATTGAACCTGTTGAAGTTTTTGAACAGTTTCCAAAGGCAGCCCCACATAGAGTGCATTACAGTAGGCCAAACAGGATGTGACCAAGGCAGGGAATGTGTGATAACAAAAATGCACCTGGAAAATGGATTCTCCTACCTGCAGTTTGAAATAGGACTTTTCCTTCCTTCCTAATTTTAATCCCATCTTTTTCTCCTCAGTGCATTCAAGAAGGTGTTCATCAAGATGGAAATCATGTGCCCTCTCCAGATGTTGTTAGATTATAACTCCCAGCAGTCCTAGCCAGGATAGCTAGTAGTGAGAAACCCTGGGAGTTGCAGTCCAACAATATCGGGGGCATTGGTGGGACATGTATGATCCCCACCCCTTGTTCTTAGCTGCCCTTGAGTTGACTTTGAATCATGGCGAGACATCTCCAAGTCCCCTTGTCTTCAACCTCTATGCTCAAGTCCTGCAGGACCAGACCCGTGTCCTCCCTGATCGACTCTAACCATCTGGCATGTGGTCTTCCTCTCTTTCTACTGCCTTCCATCTTTCCTAGCATCATTGTCTTTCCTAATGATTCATTTTAACTCATGATGTGGCCAAAGTACGACCACCTCAATTTAGTCATTTTGGCTACCAGGGAGAGTTCAGCCTTGATCTGTTCTTGGAACCATATGTTTATCTTTTTGGCCATCCACGGTATCCTCTGCACTCTTCTCCAGTACCACATCTCAAAGGAATTGATTTTCTTCCTTTCCCCCTTTCTACTGTCCAGTTCTCTCATTCGTACATGGTGATGGAGAATACAATGGATGGACTATCCTCACTTTAGTGTTCATAGTTATGTCTGCTACCAAAATTGCAAGGGGTCCTGACAGGGCACCCACAAATTGTACTCAAGGGAAGACAGATTTAGCTCAATAAATAATAAGCGAGAGGGCCAGGGTAACTTCTGTCTGGGATCTCAGCCTTTGTATAACAGGTCCAAGAACTAGAACTCCAGACTACTAAGAACAACTTAGTTTTATTAACAGCAAAGGGGAGGGGGGAATCACAATTCACACAATACATTTATAGCTGCACACACACAAGAATTAACAAAATTAAAGATAGCAGCTTGTAGCAAGGTTGAGGTAAGGCAATACTTTACCAATCCAGAAGCGGAGCTTCAATCAGGGGATGATGGAAGTGACAGTGGCTCAACAAGGCTGCCTGAAACATAGCAGCTAGCTTGTGTTGCAGGGCCAGGATGAAATCTGGCAGCATTTTATTTATTTATTCATTTAATTTCTGTGCCACCTTTGTCCCAGAAAGGGACCCAAGGTGGCTGGCTCACAAATAATAACACTTTAAAAACTTATTACAATAAAATACTTAAAACATCGCATAAAAACTATATAAAATTGCAAACATTAAAACCACAATAAAACCATGACACCCACCCCATATGAAAAAGCCATCCCATGATTACACATTAAAAGCCTGCCAGAATAAAACTGTTTTTGCTTGCCACCAGAAGGCCATCAGGGAAGGGGCCAGCCTAGCTTCCCATGGAAGGGCATCCCAGAGGGTTGGAGCATCCACCGAGAAGGCTCTCTCACGTGTCCTCACCAGGTGAGCTTGCAATGGCAGTGGGACCAAGAGAAAGCCTTCCCCTGAAGATCTTAGGGTTATGGCTGGGTCGTATGGGGAGATGCGGTCTCTCAAATAGTCTGGATCTAAGCCGTGTAGGGCTTTATAGGTCATAACCAGCACTTTGAATTGTGTCCAGCAATGAACAGGTAGCCAGTGAAACTATTTTCACAAGGGAGTTATATGATCCCTGTAACTGGCCCCAATCATCATTATAGCTGTGGCATTTTGAATCCGCTGAAGTTTTTGAACAGTTTCCAAAGGCAGCCCCATGTAGAGTGCATTACAGTAGGCCAAACAGGATGTAACCAAGGCATGTGTCGCTGCAGCCAGATCTGACGTCTCAAGAAATGGGTGCAGCTGGCGCACTAGTTTTTTAACTGTGGAAATGCAGTCCTGCTGAGACCTGGGCACCCAGGCTCAGAGTGAAGTCCAGGAGCACACCCATGCTGCATTTCAGAGGGAGTGTAACCCCATCCAGCACAGGCACTGCCCCAATTCCCTGATCTGCCTTACAACTGACCAGGAGCATCTCTGTCTTGTTTAGATTAAGCTTCAGTTTCTTTGCCCTGATTTGGTCCGTTACTGACAGCAGACACTGGTTCAATACAGAAGCAGCTTCCTTGGAATCAGATGGGAAGGAGAGATAGAGTTGGGTGTCATCCACATACTGGTGACACCGCACCCCAAAACTCCAGATGACCTCTCACGGTGGTTTAATGTAGATGTTAAATAACATGGGGGACAGAGCAGAACCCTTAGGGACCCCACAGGCCAACGGCCAAAGAGTCAAACAGGAGTCCTCTTGGAGGGTTGCCCCTCCAAGAAAGACCAGAACCATTACATAGCAGTGCCCCCAAATCCCATCCCAGAAAGGTGGCCCAGAAGGATACTATGGCTGATGGTATTGAAGGCCACAGAGAGATCTATCAGGACCAAGAAGGACACTCTCCCCCTGTCCCGTTCCCTGCATAGGTCATCCACTAAGTCAAACAAAGCGGTCTCTGTGCCATAGCCAGGTCTGAAGTCAGATTGAAATGGATCTACATAATCCATTTCATCCAGAAACCCCTGAAGCTGGGAGGCCACCCCTCACTCCAGAACTTTGTCCAAGAATGGAATATTAGAGATTGGCCTATAGTTATTCAAAATAGTGGGATCCAGGGTGGTCTTTTTCAGTAGCAGCCTTACCACAGCCTCCTTTAGACAGGATGGAAATCTGCCTTGCTGCAGTGAAGCATTCACCAAGCATTCCTGACTGATTTCAGACTGAGCCAACATGTGAGTGCCAAGGCAGGCTTTCTATAGAGTCCAGGAATCCTAGAAACAATAGGATTCCCAGCTGGTTGATGCTTCTAACTTCAGAGTTACAAAAGGAATATTTTTGGTTGGTGACAGTGACATTGATTTCAAGCAGTGATAAGATAAGGACAATCCCCAGGGAATTTGTATAGGATGGGATGTGGGAATATACCATGGGTGGTAGCAGAAAGATTAGATTACTGCTTTAGGCTGACAAACCTTTGTCTGTCTCCTTCAAGAGGAAATGCACACAGCAGGTGGGAAAGTTTATTGGGAAAAGCTTGATTCTGCCCCCACTCCAAAAGTAGTTTGAACCCCTTAATGGAGTTCAAAGTACTTTTGCACTAAGCTGAGTTTGCAGCAACCGGAATAAGCTGAGAACAAAGGGGGGAAAGTGAGAGGAGGAGAGAGAAACTGGGACATTTTAAAAGCAGCTGAGAAAGTGGGATGACAGAGGATTGATCAGGGCTCTCCCTTCCAAACTGGGACAGTTAAGAGAATGGCCTTCTTCAGCCTTCTATGAGTAAACTGCCTTTCTTTTCCTTCATTCAGTTTGACCTTGTATGTGACAGGAAAGATTTGAACAGCATCTCACAATCCATTTTCATGTTGGGCCTTCTCATTGGAGCTCTTGTGTTTGGTCCATTAAGTGACTGGTAAGCAAGGAAATTGCACACTTGATGAATGACGGGTGGACGATAGTTGGTTGGAAGGAATCCAGAATTGAGCTGAGGACGCATTGCCTTAAAAAATACTCTTTTTGGAACACAGTTTTCAGAACTCCCGCAGTGGTTAGGTAATTCTGGGAGTTGTAGCCCCTCAAAGTTAACTTTTACAAGCACTACCATTAGGACCTTTAAATGCTGCCCCAGAATTCCGCCATACCAAAGCTCCCCAAACCAAAGCCTACACACTCCCAATTTTTATTTTTATTTTCAGATTGATTTTGGAACATCTTTTTAAGTCTAAAAGCTGGCTGAAAGCAATGAGAACTGCCTTGAAAATGCGGTGGTTTGCTTAATCCCCCAGAGGTCCCCAAACCTCACCCAGAAAAAATGCAGAAGGCGGAAAAAAGGCTGAAAATTGAGTGTTCTAGTGAGCATAAAATGTCCTTTGTCTCCTACAGAGTTGTCCACCTCTGCAATAGGGGATTAGAGATGGAAAATTGCCCTATTTTAAAAAAGGGTATGGCTGGCAAACATTGGGAAGCCAGATGTCTATGGATGCATTCATCATCCATTAATAAAAAGTCCAAGGCAAATTTCCAGCTGCATAGGAATGTCTCCAAGTGCCATTTACAGTATTCAGGACTCTTGCCTTCAAAGAGAAATGTCACAATAACTGTTACAATACATGACAGTTACATTAATTTATTGTCAACGTTACAATAAATGTTACCCAAAAATGGCTAAATACGTTTCCCCTTCCTCTCAGGTTTGGCCGGCGACCGATTATTTTGTTGTCACTGCTCCTTCAAGGCACGACCGGGGTTGCTGCCGCTTTCGTTCCAAATTTCTCCCTCTATATCACGATCCGATTTCTGGTGGGCGCTGCTCTTTCTGGAATCTTATTAGGTGGTGTGGCTTTAGGTAGGACTGCCATCCAAACACATGGGAAATGTTGGGAAAGCAAGAGGCTGTACAAAGTGTAAAAGAGAGCCTGCCTTTTGATTGTCCGTTTTATCAAAAGCTGGTAGTTATCTCACTTCTAGTGACGTAGTAAGTTGCTGTACATCAGGCCCAAACTTTTTGTCCACCTAAAGGCCAGTTTATACATAAGTATGTTATGTGAATTGGTGCAGGTTTTTGCACCTCCGAACCGATGTTCGATTGCCTTCACTTTTGCCTGCGTTTCTAACAGTTCACATCTATGCATATTCCTTTGGCCATATGCAGCACCATCGCAAATTAAAATGCCAGGCAGAAAGGAAGTATCTACAAATTATTTGCACCCACATATACTTGGCCGCTGCACATTATTTATTTGGAGGAGGATGTCAATCAAAGGGGAGGATATTTGCACTTTTGCTTCTCTTGTTCCTGCTGAGGTTGTATGATCTCAGCTTTAAACAAGTTTTTGATCAAAAATGTAGTTCCATTTTCTTTGGCGTTTCAGAATTTCTCTCCTCCCTCCCCCAAAAATAGTGTAAATATGTTCGAATCGCATATAGCCAGACCACATTTTTTATCTGTGTTGTGTGGCTTCAAGTCACTTCCAATTTATGGCGAACCTATCATGGGGGTTTCTTAGCAAGATTTATTCAGAGGTGGCTTGTCATTGCTGAGGCTGAGAGAGTGTGACTTGCCCAAGGTCACCCAGTGGGTTTCATGGGATTTTGTCCCCTTTTTTCATAGGATTTAGGATTTTGGCTTAAAGGTCTATATTGCTGTGTGCCTTCATTTTGAAATTTTGGAGACACTAAAGTGAACTTATCATGGAGTTTTCTTGGCAAGATTTGTTGGGAGCAGGGTTTGGGTTTGCCTGCCTTTGAAGTGAGCGAGTATGATTTGCCCAAGATCATCCAGTGAGTTTCCATATCTGAGTGGGGATTCGAATCCTGGTCTCCAAAGCCCTATCAAGACTTAAACCACTACATCACACTGGCTCTCCTAAAGTTCTATATTGTGATAAAAGTCGAGCTAAAAACTAGCTTTTCTGTTGTCCTATGTGAAGGTGCAGATGTGATTGCTTGGATTCCCAAGCTCAAATGTAACTTTTTTTTAATGATTCCTAGGTGCTGAATGGGTCGGGACAGCCTATCGTCCACTTGCGGTGATCATTGGCCATGTGAGCTTTGCAATAGGGCAGATGATGCTGGCTGGTTTAGCTTATGCCATTCGCGACTGGAGGATGCTGCAGATTGCAGGCTCTGCCCCTGTCTTTGCTCTCTTTTTTTACCTATGGTGAGTAATGGATTAGAGCAGTGGTTCTCAAATGTTGGTCCTCCGAGTGTTTGGGACTTGAGTTCCCAGCATCCCTCACCACTGGCCAAGCTGGCTAGAGTGTCTTGTATCTTCCCAGAGACTACTATAAAGCTCTGTGTGAGAAGATGAATCCTGTAGACTTGTGCACTTGTTGTTGGGAAGATATCTTAGAAGTGCAACAACCCTTAGCATTGAAGAGTCAAGTCAGAGCAGGCAGTAGAAATAGCTTTAATTTTTTCTTTAAAAGCATCACATCTTACCGAATTTTCACTTTAACCACTTGAAATTAGGTACATATAAATGCATTTAGGCTGTGTGTGTGATATTGTCATTTAAAGGTATAATTTTAATTTTGCTAGTTTTTTTTATGTCACAACTATTGCCACTGTTGCTACTGTTGTTGTTGTTGCTGTGTGCCTTCAAGTCGTTTCCGACTTATGGCCATCCTAAGGCGAACCTACCATGAGGTTTTCTTGGCAAGTTCCTTCAGAGGGGATTTGCCATTGTTCTCCTCTGAGGCTGAGAGAGTGCAACTTGCCCAAGGTCACCCAGGAGATTTCCATTGCCAAGCTGGGATTTAAAGTCTGGGATTCAAATTCAGTAATGGAATTATGGGAATTATGATTTATGACTAATATTACTACCAAATAAAAAATATTTCTAAATATTCTGTTTGGTGCGGTATGGGAGGAGGTCAATACAGGGTTTTTGGTGACACCGTAAGTTACCGCACCAGGTGATGCCAACCCTAGGGATGCAGGATTTGAACCCTGGTCTCCAGAGTTGTAATCCAACTCTCAAACCATTACATCACACTGGCTCTTAGAATCAATACAACTGGCAAAAATAAAATAGATAAATGCCCCAGCACTCATACATGCCAGATGCATAAGCATGGACTACCTTGCAAAACAAGATTTAAGACTGTAATATCTGTGCAGTCAAAATGAAAGATGCAGAAGGATTCAACACAGAAGTTGTCCGATTGTCTGCAAATTTTTCAGGGTCCTTCCTGAGTCTCCCAGGTGGTTGGTGACCAAAGGGAAGGTGGAAGAAGCGAAAAAGCTCCTCCTGAAGGCAGCTGCAGTGAACAAACGAAGTATCCCACCAGAAATGTTAGATCAGGTGAGGTAGGCTGCAATTTGCAACTTCCCATTCTCCACCAAACCTAAAAACACATAACCAATTTGCTAAAATCAATTGTAGGCCTTTTTTTTTTTGGTCTCTTGGTTTTATATTCTTGTTTTTCTTGTGATTTCACTCTATTACTATATGCTAACTGCATGTAGAAATTTTGGATTCATTTGCTGTTTAATGAAATAATTAAATAAATAAATCAGTTATAAAAAATGCTGGGAATGCGTAGGGGATGTGAAACAGTTCTGAGGTGCTCCCATGTACAGACATCAGTATATATATATATATATATATTTGTTTTCTTCTGTATCTTTAGTGAAGTTTTTGGCATGAATTGTCAGCTCCTGAAATTAAAAAAAAAATCCTGCTAAAATATTAGGCAGGTCCTTGCAGCTGGAGGCTGGAGCTGTATGATACTGGGAGTTTGGGGTTTGGGGAGATCAGGTCTGAGTAGACCTACATTTGTTCAGGTATTCTACGACCGAAGATTAGCACAAAGTCTTCTATTCACTGACCTGGGGATGGGAAATGCATCCCCTCCCGATGTTGTTTGATCACAATTCTTGACATCCTTCACCATTCCTTTGTTAGCTAGGACTTTTGGGAGTTGCAGTTCAACAACATTTGGAAATAGAATCCAGAGACCTAGCTGTGTTAGTCTGGATGCAAAGGGATCTCATAGCATCTTTGAAACTGAAGGCTTTCACAGCCGGCATCCATAGTTTTTTCTGGGTTTTTCGGGCTATGTAGCTTTGTTCTGGAACAATTTATCCTTGCTGTTTTACCTGCATCTGTGGCTGGCATCTTCAGAGGTTGGTGGCATGGAAGTGAGTGGGGTATATATACTGAATATCACTCAGGGTCAGGGGGTTTCCCCGCAGACAATGGATTGATAATTAAATAGACACAGATATCCTCCTGCATATCCTCCCACCCTGAGGCCGTGCCATTCAACAACAGACCAACACAGAGATTAACATGTCAACCACCTCCTCTCAACCAAGGGTCACACAGTATATATACCCACTCACTTCCATGCCATCAACCTCTGAAGATGCCAGCCACAGATGCAGGTGAAACATCAGGAATAAATTCTTCCAGAACATGGCCTCATAGCCTGAAAAACCCACAAAAAACCTACCTTTGAAACTAACTGTGCAAAAGAAGTTATCACATTTCAGAGACTTGTTCTACTTCCTCAGATGCATTTGGAGGGCCACACATCCTCCAACTGATCTAAATGATACTTTTGCTTTAGAAAATGACAAGAAAAGGATAACTCTTTCCTTTGTTTTTCTAGCAACTAGCCAAAATCATCATCATCATCATTATCAATACTCACTAATCATTATAATGATAATATAAGAAGAACTCTTATTTCTTAAAGGATGGGTGGGATTCGGGATGTTACATTTTGTTTAATGGAAATTGTAATATTGTAAGCTGCCCCGATTGCTCTGCAGAGGGGCAGGCTATAAATAAAAAGTATTATTATTATTATTATTATTATTATTATTATTATTATTATTATTATTATTAAATATAAAGGGCCAAGACATTTGTCCCAAGCAGATGTTGAAAAATATATTTTAAAAGCTGTAACCTTCAGGATTCCCCAATGATCTGGCAATTATAGTCCAGATTCAGTTCCTATCCATGTATAGTTTGCAAAGTTCATAAATATGGCCTGGTTTATACCAGTTCACACCTACTTCTGTATCTCACTTTGCCTTCTTACTTTGCATCAGCACTGCAGAATTAATGCAGTTTGACACTGCTTTAACTGCCATTGCATTCTCTGTCAGAGAGCTCTGGTGCCGCAACAAACTACAAATCCCAGGGTTCCCTAGGATGGTGCCATGACAGTTAAAGTTGTGTCAAACTACATTAATTCTGCAGTGTTGCAGCAGTCTTAGGAGTTTATCGCATGCAAAAATAAAGTGACTTGCCCCTGTCGGGATACAGTCACTTATGGGATGCAATTGGGAATTATCGCATGAAAAATGCTGCCGATGCTGGCGGGCGACTGCATGCCAGCTGCATCCTGGCTCTCAGCTGCTCTTAGCCCACTGCTTTTCAAAAACGAGAGTTTCCCATGTTTGCAAATCTTCCAGCTGAGCATGGATGCAGTCTCCCGGCGGCATCGGTGGCATTTTTCCTGCGATAATTCCTGATTGCACCCTGTAAGTGACTGCATCCCGGCAGAGGTAAGTCACTTTATTTTTGCATGCAATAAACTCCTTAGTGAGACTTGACTCTTACTCTGCGATTAGTAGATATCCAGTTTTGTCCTGGTGGAAAAGCAGGGAAAGAAAGGAGCTGCTTTAAGGAAACAGAAAAGGGAGGAAAGTAGATGATCTGGAAACAAAAATTATGGTAGTTCTGGCTCACCACTAGATGGCAAAATCCAACTATACATATTATGAACAAAGCATGAAAACCATATCTGGTTCTCCAGTATACTAGATTGTTCCAAAGTTTCGGCAGAAACACTCCCCCTCCCTAAAGAAGCAATAGAACAAAATGAGGGATACAGAGATTGAGATATTACAGTTGAAATTCACTTGCTTTTTTCATCTCTGTCTCTTTTATTCCTGACTGTATTTTCTCTTTCTTAGTTGAACGCTGAAAAGACCACCAAGTCTGCAGGTATTCTGGAACTTGTCAAAAATCCCCACCTAAGGAAGGTGACTTTCCTTTTGTCAGCAATCTGGTAAGCTTGATTTGTCATCTTACTCTCACAGCAGTGGTAGAACAGCAGTCCTGGGTGCTGGAGACCTAAGATTCGATTCCTAGTATCTCTAGTTAATGGGAGCCTTCAGCTCAATGGTAGAATGTCTGCCAAGTTGAAGTCATCAGAAGCATCACTTAAGACATCAGGAATTAGGAATGATCCCTGAAACCCAGGAGAACTATAGCTAGTCAGTATACACCAACCCTTCCTAAATGTAGGTTATCTAGATATTGCTGGTCTAAATCTTCCATCTTCCATCATCTTTCAATGGAAGTGAGCGTATTGGTCCAATACGCTCACTTAGCACAAGCTAGCTTTCTATGACTTCAAAGAATAGCTGTGAGAAAGCCATCTTTACCTGTGATCATAGAAACCTGCAGGAAGATGAATGTAAGCAAGTCAATGGTGTATAAAGTATCTCCATATATTAATATATGTGTCACCATCGAGAACCAGCATAACATAGTGGTTTGAGTGTTAGGAGTTTATCACACAGGAGGGAAGCACCCAAATCCCGTGGATAAATGGGGTTTAAATTTGGGGAAAACCCACAAAAGTAGGATTGTTTTCAGACAACATCGGGCTAATTGAGCATTAACATGACATTAACCTGTGCAGAAAGTTGCCAAATCGCGATACTTTTTACTTTTGGGGAAATCCCGAAAGTAAAAAGCAGTGCAATTTTTTCCACTTTCTGCAGCGCAATTTTGGCCACTTTTGCATTAATGCTCAATTAGCCCGATGTGTCTGAAAACAATCCTGCTTTTGCGGGGTTTTCCCTGGGATTTAAACCCCATTTATCCATGGGATTTGGGCACCTTGCCTCCTCTGTAATAAACTCTTTGGACTATGACTCTGGAGACCAGGGTTCGATTCCCCACTCAGCTATGAAACCCACTGGGTGACCTTGGGCAAGGCACAGGCTCTCAGCCTCAGGGGAAGGCAATGGCAAACCTCTTCTGAACAAATCTTGCCAAGAAGACCTCACAATAAGGTTGCCTTAGGGTCGCCATAATTCGGAAATGATCTGAAGGCACAACAACAGCAACAACAAGGCAAGGTACAGGTTGAATCTCACTTATCCACAATTCCAAAATCCGGAATAACCCCCAAATCAAAGCCTTTTCTTTCCATGGGTGGCTGAGATAGTGACACCTTTGCTTTCTGGGGGTTCAAGCTACACAACTTTTGTTTCACATACAAAATTATATTTTTAAAATGTATAAAATTCCCTTCAGGCTATGTATAAAAGGTGTGCATGAAACATAAATAGATGTTGCATTTAGATTTGGGTCTCATCTCCAAGATATTTCCTTATGTACATATATACAAATTCTGGTATTCCAAAATCCAAAAATATCCAAAATCCCAAACACCTGTTCCCAAGCATTTCAAATAAGGGACACTCAACCTGTAGAAGGAAAATCTCATCCAAATCCTGCCAAAAATGGTTTTATCTTTTAAAGACACATTTATTTTCTTGAGGATCAGAAACTATACTTTTCATCTTATTACACCCCCCTCCCCGAAACTCTCCATCCTATAGGTTTGTCAACAGTTTGACATACTATGGTTTAAGTCTGAACGTGGGCAGTTTTGGCTTGGATATCTACCTGACACAGCTTATCTTTGGGGCTGTTGAAATACCAGCTCGTGGCTCTTCTCTCTTTGTGATGCAGTGGCTGGGGAGGAAAAAATGCCAAGCTTTCTACTTGCTCTTGGGGGGAATAGTTTGCCTTCTCATCACCGCTATTCCAAAAGGTAAGAATTAATGTATGGAAATGCCTAAGAAAGGGATGGAGTCTGAATAGCAGGACTCGCCTTACCGTGAATGACCATGTATCAGCTGTTTCCCTAGCGCAACCCATTTCTGTTCAGTGCTGGGATGATTTGGAGAAGGGTTTTGCATGGGCACAGATATTTGATATGGGGGAGGATAGGTCTACCATTGGTGGAGACTCAAAGCTGCCCTCTCAACCAGCTTCTTTGGTTGTTGGCATCGCCAACTGAGATATCTCCTTGCTGGAATGGTGTGTTCGTTTTGTCTCTCTTCGGTCTGTGTCTCAGCCTCATTTGCCTCTCTAAAAGTTGCCTCTGTTCCTATCTCATAATTCTGTGTCCCAGAGCTTGTAAATTGCACCTTGCCTCCCTTGCAAAACTGGAGGTGGTGAAGGAACATATGTTAAGGTGGGCCTCGAACTTTGGCAAGGAAATAACACTGGAAAAATGGAATAGGGCTAGACAGATAACATACACATTTATAAAAAAACAACTTATGAAATAAATTTTTTTTAAGATGGAAACCAGGTGGCATTTAACTCCGAGCAGATTAGGCAAAATGTATAAAAATGACAAATTTGAATGTTGGAGGTGTCATAAGGAACTTGGCTCTTGGTATCACATGTGGTGGACATGTCCAATAATTACAAAGTTTTGGGAAAACTTACATGCGGTAATTTGTGAAATTTTGAACTTCTCATTTGAACGGTGTCCAGAAATTTATCTCTTAAATATGATACATAGCAATGATAAAAAGGGACATGGTAGAGTAGGGAAGATACTTTTGTACATGGTAACTGTGGCTAGACTATTAATAGCAAGTAAATGGAAGTCCTAAGAGACTCCTACTTTAGATAATTGGCTATTTAAAATGTTAGATATAGCATATGTAGAAAATCTGTCGGATGTAATGAAGGGAACATCTATGAGCACCAGAATTGATAAATGGAAATGTCTTTATGTATATTGTGATAAAATATGGGGAACATAGGTTGTAATTAATGCATAATATATTTTTGCATTTAAGACTTAGGAACTTCAAAGAAGAAACAAAAGATTAATAATAGATAAATAGATTAATAACATATAAACAATATATGTAGGTAATGATAAAATATCATAGTACAAAATGACTGCGCAGGAGGAAGATTTTTTTTATTTATTTTTTCCTTCTCTTTTGCCTGAATTAATGCCATCTTTATCGTATTATGAAAGTGATCATATATAGTTTGTAATAATCGTTGTATACAACTTTGTTTTAAAATGCTAATAATAATAATAATAAAAACTGGAGGTAACAGCTGATGAAAATGCAGGTTGGATGGGAAACTTGGGGTGGGGACTTGCAGACCTGGGTTGTGGGCAAGAGGTTCTTTCACAAGAACTTGACTCCTGAAGCTTGATTTTTACTTCTTTTTCTTTTCTCATAATTTATGCAATTTAACTATAGTGTCAGTAACATCTTGATTTTTTTTCTATTACTTATTTACAATTATCGTTTCTACTTATTTTCTAACATGCATTTTGACACTTTATCCCACATTTCTCCTTTTTCGCTTCTCGTTTTATCATTTATTACATTTGATAATACATCCATTGCTTTCATATCTAATAATTTAAGAATCCATTCTTCCATTTGGGGACACAGTGCTGAAGTCAAGCTTCTTGATAAATTGCAACGGTGAAAGAAAATATCATAAAGAGATGTAAAGTGAGAGAAAAGCAGATAGTCATTTAAAGATGGATTATTACTTTATTTTCTTATAAACCACTATGTTGAAACCACTAAAGGTGGGAAAACCAAAGGAAGTGATGAATGCTTGAGTTGGAAGAGAGAAGAAATGAAAGATTTTAATTTCAGAAGGGAAGAAACGAAGAAGGGGTGGGAGGGTGGAGGGAATTGAATGATGCTGTAGTGGAATGTTTTATGTTTTTATGTAATATATTTTTAAAACTTGCAAAATAAATAAAGTATTTGGGAAAAAAAGTACTTGACTCCTGAAGGAGATTTGCTGCCATTTTCGTGAACAGGTGGGGACTTCAAGTTCTCGTTCTTTGTCTTCTTCCTTTGAGTCCCCCCCACCCTCGTTTCCCTGAGTTTTCTGTTCTTTAAACCAAAAATGTCGACTTTCTCTTTAGACTTGCCTGTGATAAAAACAGTGCTGGCTGTCATTGGGAAGTTTGCCATTTCTGCTTCCTTCACTACCTCCTATGTGTATTCCACAGAGCTGCTCCCAACAGTTATCCGGTAAGGCAAGTTCATTTAAAATTCACACACACAAACACACATGGCATTAAGTCTCAGAGGATTTAGCAGAAGCAGAATTGTTGTTGTTTTGCAAGAGTTTAGCTATAAGGTTATCACGATTTTAAGATTAAAAAGGACATTTTGCATTTCTGTTTCTTCCTTCGCAATTGCAAATAATTTTGATCTAGTCTAAATCTAAATCTCTCCCTTAGTCGGCTGTACAAAAACCAGTTGCATTTAATTCCCCCCCCCCCCATCTCAAGCTCTCTTTTGCAGTGCGATATGTGGAACAGCATGAAAAAAATTATTTTGGGAGACACAAGTCCACAGAATCCATCATAAGTAGGGCTACAGACCATGCTAGCTGCAGATTTCTGAAATTTGATTTTAAAAAAAGTAAATTTTATAAGCTCTGTGTGGAAGCAAGGGTCTAGTTTGTATCTAGGTTGTGTCTAGAATTAGGGAGAATGTCGAAGACTCAAAACTCAAGACAAAAAACCACAGATAAATCACTAGAACCTTATGTCTTTGCCATGATTTATTCCATTTATTTCTTAGCAACATATACCTTATTTTCCTGTGTATAAGACTACTTTTTAACCTGCAAAATCTGTGGTTAAAGTGGGGGGTCGTCTTATACGCCGGGTATAAGAATAAGGAGGATAGGGGTGCTAAAACTCTATATTTTGACTGGAAAAATGGGGGGGTCGTCTTATACGCCAGGTCGTCTTATATGCCGGAAAATATTTATCCCATCTTTTCTCCAGTGATCTCAAAGTGGTGTACATACTTTTCTTCCTCCCTTCTGTATCTTCACAACAACCCTGTGAAGTAAGTCAGGCAGAGCAGACTGGCCCAAGGTAACCCAGAGAGTTTCATGCCGCTGGGAGGACTCAAACCTTGGTTTTGCAAGTCCTGGCACCACACCACACTCCTTTTATAAAGATAAAAAGTTCACAATAGCTTCGCTGACTTTAAGAATGCATCTCTGTGAGTGTATAGCCCAATTCTGCATAATTTTAGGATATTGAGATTTTACAAAAATCTCTCCTAAAACAGCATGGAACACATGGGCACGTATGAAGATTTGAAAGATTTGTTGCTGTTGTCTGCCTTCAAGTCATTTCCAGCTTATGGTGACACCAAGCAAACCTATCATGGGGTTTTCTTGGCACGTTTCTTCAGAGAGGGTTTGCCATTGCCATCCTCTGATGCTGAGAGAGTGTGACCTGTCTAAAGTCACTTAGTGGGTCACTGATATTAAAAAGATACAAAGGGACCGTTTCCCATGTTGTTTTCAACAAGCACCATTTCTAGGCTTCTCAGAGTGTAGACTTGGCACAATCTGGAGCCCCAGTCCATAAACTGTAAGAATATGCTGACAGATCCAGCGATTGCAAGAAAACATTGCTACCACCCTTTTTCACTTGCTGTTGTGTTTTCCGTCTTCCTTAGGCAGACTGGAAATGGAGTGTGCCAGATGGTCTCCAGGATGGGTGGCATTATCTCACCCCTGATTCCTCTCTTGGAGAAATACCACACCTCCATCCCTGTGTCGATTTTTGGGGGCACAGCTGTGGTGGCTGGCATCCTTTCTCTCCTTCTGCCTGAGACACATGGCAAGGAGCTTCCAGATTATGTGGAGGATGCCATAGGCAATGAAAGGTGAGTTCTCCGTGTAATTGTAATACGAACCTTGGATTCCCTCGCATCTTTCCCATTTTAATCTATGGAAGGCAAACCCATAGGAGGATGATCCTGCACTTGCTAATGATAACCAGACTAGGGCTATTGTGATGCACTTCATGTAGGGCTGTCTTTAGAATTTATATGCATATGTACATGTATATGTATATTGGGCTAGAGTTGGCTATGGTTTCTGGGAGACTTTTTTTCTGGGAGCTGGAGTTCATCAAGTAAATTGTGTTTTAAAGGCTGTTGCAGGGAGGAAAGTGGGAGGAGGCAAGAAAAACTGGGACATTTTAAAAGCAGTTGAAAAAGTGGGACAACTGAGAATGAATTGCATCTGTCGCTGCCAAGTCAGGACAGCTGGATGTTATGGTGTCTGTAAATGCATGTACATGAGTAGCTAAAGCAGTGAGACCTTCTGAGCATTGAACCATAGATGAAGATGAACATAGATATTTTATTGCCAACAAGGGCAGGCTGTGACTGTGTTGGACATTAGTCAAGTTCCATGTCACAGGGGTATAATTTAAAAGAGCATGTGTGTCTCCAAATGTCAAAGATTTTTCTAGTACAAAAACTACCCAACACTGCCAGTCCACCTTTTACAGGGAGACCACCTCCAAGATAGCTGTGTGGAAATGGAAAATCAGTCCAACCTGCTTTCTGTTCTCATAACCACTTCCATATGCTCCACATATAAATCTTTAATAATTGCTTGGCCCAACTGCCAGTGCCATGATACAGAGAGGACCACACATGCATATAGGGTGATGTGCACAGGTAGCCCCCAAAACATTTTATGTCTCTTGAACCCCTCCTTAGAAAGCCCTTTTCCTCTACCAATCCTCTCTCAGGATGAATTGCCTATCTGGGAACTCTCCAGTTTTCCAAAACCCAAAATTTGAGTGCCGCCTGGTTCCTCACTTCCAGTTGGCAGTCTGTGGCCCAGTTGGTTGCAGAGGCAGAAAAATGGTTTCCAGACTTGTTGCAGTTTTGAGGTTGTGTGGTTTTAATAAAGATCACTTGATCACTCAGCCTTTGGGTCTGGTTTGCACATGAATGGCCATCATGGAGTCAATGTCACGTGCAATTTAACATGAACTGTCATAGAACTGATGCCACCAAGAGAACTTATGTTCCACCTGAAGCCACCCGACACAGGGTGCTTTTCGAGAGACAGAGTTCATGCATTTAGCTGCTTTTCATAAAGCAGGGAGGCATGAGTTGTCCTTTGTGAATGGTGTTCGGACAGAGATGGATAGCCATCTGCAAAGGATGCTGTAGTGGCAGACTCCTGAATTAAGGTGGGGATGAGCTAGATGACCTCCATGGTTCCTTCTAATATTTCTGCAAAATTATTTGGAGTAGAATACTGCATACAGAGAAATCTAATCCTCTCTTTTTAAACTTTTTTCCTCTGATTTAGACCCAGCAAGACAGATGACAATGGCTTGGGAAATGGACATTTAACACCAAATGAAAGCAATGTCGTCAGCGAACCAGCAAAGATGACTCGTTTGTGAGGTGGCACTTTAAATTGCCACAATGTGCCATGAAAAAAAGGACAACAGATAAATTGGTGGAAATTTTCTCACTGCGAGGGAAAAAAGCCAATTTTCTTTTTTCTTTTTTGAGTTTTTTTCTTTCAAGAACACCATGGGCTCATTCATATTAGCCAGTTACAAGCGCTATTATTCCACTTTAAGTGCCATGGTTCTGACTTATGAAATCTGGAGTTTGCAGTTTAGGGATGAGTGTTTTGAATTCACAGCTAGAGAGCTCCTCCAGTGCCTCACCAAACTACAAATCCCAGAATTCCATAGGATGCAGCCATTACAGTTAAAATGAAATCATAGTGCTATAACTACAAACTACAAAGTGGGAATGGATCCCAGTTCTATTAAGTGCCCTTTAAACTACCTGTTTTAAAATATTTGAATGCATTATGAAGACCACACTGGACTGCAGTCCTATACATGCCATTGAGGACATACTTCTAAGAAGAAAATAAGAGGCTTGGTTTTTGCAAGTAAGAGACCACGATTGAACTTCATGCTTGCGTTGTGTAAATCTACACTCACGTAGTTAACACTGTGCAGACTATTTGCAATCCATGACTTCTGTGTAAAATTCACACGTGGTTGTGTTGGGCAAAAAAATATGTCCTATGGAGAAAATTCTCAATCTATGACTTTTTCTTTGTAAAATTCACATGTGGTTGCATTGGGCAGGAAATGCTATTTCGTAAGGAGAAAAATCTGTAATCCATACTTCTTCGCTTTAAAATTCACACTTGGTTGCTTTCAGTAGAAAATGCTGTTTCCCGTGGAAAAAATGTTAATTTTTTTAAAATGGAAAACAACCACATACAAATGTTGGGTTCTCACTAGTCCAGGATTCCTTGCATCAGGGTTTTTCGACACTCATCAAACATGATTTTTGACCTTTTTTTGTTTTTACTACTTTCAAACATTAACGCCCTCCTTAAGAAGGACTACTAAGCAAGGGACTGCGACAGTCATCCTCCTGAGGATCTGACATCCATGCACCGATCTGTATCCAGCAGACGTATGATTTGTGTACCCTTCCAGATGTTACTGGACTGCAACTCCCAGCAGCCCTTGATAGGGGAACAGATGGTGAATCATGCAGGGAGTTGCAGTTCATCTTCATCTGGAGAACTGCACAGTTTCCATTTCTGGTGAAACACAACCTGGTGCTATGTTGGCTGAGGATTATGAGAGCTATAGTCCAACACCTCTTGGTTGGGAAGGCTGTTGTGCAAATTTCCTTTGTGGAATAGGCAATTACACAGGATTGAGAATTGTTGGTGGGGGAAAACAGTCCTTCTGAAGCAACAGGTTTGTCTTGTCTGTCCATCACCAGTTTGTCAAGAGGATAGTCCCACTTCTGTACTCTGTACTTTTTCACTGCCATAATTACCATTGTGACATTTTGCACACAATGGAGTGTGTGCAAGCCTTTGATGAGCAGGTGAAGATCTTAGGGGATGTCCCCATCCAAGGTACCGGTATTCCTGCTTCCCATCAATGATGCAAATACTTTTGTTGGGCGGTATGTTCTTTCGACTAAAAGACATCCTGTTCTGTGGCTTCCTACTCTTTATTTCCTGCTGCAGTACCAGCAAGGGAGGAAAACAACAAATAATCACTTCCCTCCTGGAAGACTGATGAGTTATTGTGGCATGAGCTTTTGTGGATCGCAATCCGCTTTTTCAGTTCATGCTCTGGGGTCGTCCGTGTCACTGGGATAAAATCATAGAATCATAGAATCATAGAGTTGGAAGAGACCACAAGGGCCATCCAGTCCAACCCCCTGCCATGCAGGAACTCCCAATCAAAGCATCCCCGACAGATGGCCATCCAGCCTCTGCTTAAAGACCTCCAAGGAAGGAGACTCCACTACTCTCCGAGGGAGTGTGTTCCACTGTCGAACAAAGTGGGATGGTGAGCCCACTTTGTGTTCCAGTCTGAACTTTTAAGAAGCTATCTGAGGGTGCATCTACACTGTAGAGAAGAAAAAGCATTTTGATACCCCTTTAACTGCCCTAGCTCTATCCTATAGGATCCCGGGATTTGTCGTTTTGTGAGACACCAGCACTCGTCGGCAGAGAAGGCGAAAGACTTTGCAAAACTACAGATTCCCAGGATTCCACAGGATAGAGTTACAGCACTTAAAGTGGTGTCAAACTGCATTATTTCTATAGTGTAGATGCACCCAAAGTTGCTGAACCCATTTAGAGGATGGGATTTAGCACCCTGAGACAGATCCTTCAAAGCTGTGATTCCCAAACTTTGGTTTGCCAGGTTTTTTTGGACTTCAGCTCCCAGAATTGGTTGGGGCTTTGGGGAGCTGAAGTCAAAAACATCTGGAGGGCCAACATTTCTGAATCCCAGAACAGTTTCATCAACTCATTGACATGGAAGCAGCCCCTGAATGCAAGAAGAAATAGAAATCTAAGAGGCTCCTACATGATAGTCTGAAGCTTGGATATTATGCCTCATGCGTCTGAGGAAGCAGGTTTTGATCCATGACAACTGATGCTAAAATAAATCTGTTAGGCCTGGGAACTTGATACTTGAGAGAGCACATCTCTCTATATGTGCCAGCCAAAGGGTTGAAGTCCAGAATCAGGACATGGGACAGGGTCTTCTTAGTTGTGTCACCCCCTTCTGAAATGCCCTCCCTGATTTATTTGTCTCAAAATACTAATAAACCTGGTTGCAAAGCTGTCTTGCTCTTTTAAACCCACCTTACGTTGTTAATCATATTTCAAAATGGGTTTAGTCTGTCTAAATTATTCTCACTGTTTCAGATTCTTTGCAGTGATTTTATTAGTATGCTGACCGGAGGGGTTTGGATATACGGTGGGACAGAAATATGTTAAAATAAATCAATAGTCTTGAAAGGTGCTAGAAATCTCTACTGTTTTGCAGCAACACATGCAGCTGCCACACTGTAGAATTAATGCAGTTTGACACTGCCTTTACTGCCATGGCTCTATCCTATGCAATCCTGGGATCTGTAGTTTTACACAGTCTTTAGCCTTCTCTGCCAAAGAGTGCTGGACCTCACATAACTACAAATCCCAGGATTTTGTAGGATGGCTATAGCTATCTGGTGGCAAAATTGCAGACAGCAGTGTGTGTGACTGATACAGCTGCATGGTGGAAGAAGGCAGATGAAGGATGGAGGCTGCGTCTGCACTGCAGAAATAATGCAGTTTGACACCACTTTAATTGTCATGGCTCCATCCAGTGGAATCCTGGGATCTGTAGTTTGTTTTGGCACTAGAGCCCTCTAACAGAGGAGGCTTACTAGCTCACAAAACTGCCAGCCCCAGATTTCCACAGCAGTAAGCAATGGCAGTTAAAGCGGTATGAAACTGCGTTGTTTCTGCAGTGCAGATGCAGCCCTACCCATCCCTGTCAAAATTGCAATTGAGGAAGTAAATAAGGCTGGAGACAAGTTACTATTACTGATCCAAGGAAAAGGTGGAGTAGGAAAGTAAGGTGTGATGCAGGGCAGATATAAAGGCTTCCAACAGCTGGCCGATGCAAGACAATTTGTGGGATCTCCTTTCCTGGAACTTTTGGAGCTGCACCAACTTCTGCCAGGTATGGCTTAAAGCTTGGGATTGGGATCAAAGTAGGGTTGGGGAATCGCTCCGTTCTGGTTTCCCAGTTTCTTCAGTTTTCCATTCTTAAGATTAGTTCATTAGGAACTCTGGAAATTTAAGGGAAAAAAAAGCTTTGCATGAAAATTCATATATTTTGTGTATTGCTCCTAATACATAATTTGTTGTTGTTGTTCTTGTTGTTGTGTGCCTTCACGTTGTTTCCAACTTATGTCAACCCTAAGGCGATCCTATCATGGGGTATTCCTGGAAAGATTTATTCAGAGGGGTTTTTCCTTTGCCTTCCTCTGAGGCTGAGAGCATGCAACTTGTCCAAGGTTATCCAGTGGGTTTGTTTCCATGGCTGAGCAAGGATTCAGATCCTATTCTCCAGTTGTAGTTCAATACTCTCACAGCTACACCTCGCAGGCTCTCTACTTTGGATAGCTCCTTTAAAGTTCAGACTAAAGCCTGGAACAGGTTCATTGGCCCACTGAAATGGGAGCCATCAGATGCCAGTAGGTTTCCATGAATGACTTTGGGATTTGAACTCTGCTCCCGGGAGTCATAGCCCAACATTCACGCCGTTACATCATGCTCCACAGAGGAGAATATATAATACAGTCTCCTAAATATAATATACATATAACACACATTTTTAGCAATGTTGCCCAGGATAGATAGCCTTTCCCCTCCAACAATATTCTGAATATAATGCACTTGGATTGTTATTTTCACGTGCTTGCTTGCTTTTCTGTGTGCACTTCCCCTAAAAAAAAATGTACTTAAAACTAAAAATAAACAGAAAAGTCTAAAGTGTTGATTTTGAAGAATACTTGAATTTCTGTTCATTTTTTTTGGGGGGGGGGAGTTGAGAGAGCACAATTGGGTATGGTCATATTGAAATGAAAATTTAACCAATTGTTCTCCTAGTGTCAAAGCTACTTAGTCTGGTTGAGGGAAGAATATATGCTTAGTCCTCTCACCTACCTGCCTTTTGGAGGATGATGAAGATGATTTTCTTAATAATAATAATAATAATAATAATAATAATAATAATAATAATAACAACAACAACAAAGGGCATGACATTCTCATACAGTCGCCTCTCCGTTTTCGTGGACTTGAAGTCCGCATCCCTCGCCCATTCGCGGGGTGTGTGTGTCAAATGGGGCGCCTGCCCATGGTGTGCGCCTATGGGCACCCATGGGTGCGCACTGCCATTCATGCCTATGGAGCTTGAATATTTGCAATTTTCCATTTTCGTGGGGGTGTCCCCCCGGAATGGATCCCCCGTGAAAACGGACTGGTGACTGTATTTCAGCCTAAAAAACTAGCATAGAGAAAAATGAGAAAAGCAATACGATGGCATCCATGTAACCTTTCAGATATTCCTGCATTCCACGGCAGTCCTAGCCAACAAATGGGGGATGCTGGGAGCTGCATTCCAGTGAAACCTGGAGCAGGGATGTAAATCCTTGACTATTTCATCCTCACATGTTGGAATGAATAATTAAGGCAGTTTTCTTCCCACTGCAGGAGGAATAAATATTTCTCCTGGGATTTGAATGTCCTGAAATGTTGCAGAAAAATTATTTTCCATAAAAAAAACACATAGTTTCTTGTGCAATTTCCCCCCCTATTTAGACCCCCCCCATGCAGGAAATAATGTCTTTCCTATTGAGTCCGGTCTTCTCATGATATGGCCAAAGTATGAGAGTCTCAGTTTAGTCATCTTATTTTCTATGGAGAGTTCAGGCTTGATTTACTCTAGAACCCATTTATTTCCCTCTTTGTTTTTTTTTTAGCAGTTCATGGTATACCATAACCCTTCTCCATCACCACCTTTCAAATAAATGGATTTTCTCCCTATTAACTTTCTTCACTGTCCGTTTATCACAGCCATACATAGAAATGGATAATACCATGCCATGAACAATCCTAACTTTAGTTTTCAATGATATAAATTTTCTTGAAATTGGTGATTCATACCCTCCGACATTTCATAGATGAAAACTAGGACACATGTGGCCAAAGAACAGCAGAATGTGGTCAAGATGGCAAAAGCTATTAAAGAGGAAGAACACACAAGGTAAGATAGGGTGCAGCAGTTTGCTTTTGCCTGATCCTACTGGGAAGGGCAAGATTCTGCCCCTCCCTCTCTTTCCTCCCTGATGGAGGGAAGATTAAAGGAGTACAAGCAATTGTTGCATTTTGAACTCGGTCTGTGGCCATTGACGTGAGCTTAGGGCAAAGGGGGAAAGTAGGAGGAGAAGAGAGAAACCGGGGCATTTTAAAGGCAGCTGAAAAAGTGGGATGGCAGAGGATTAATTGGGACTTTCCCTGACAAATCAGGACAGTTGGAAGGTGTGTTGTGGAATTGGTTTTAATGCTCCATATGGCAAAAAAATTGTATTTTGTATTTCCATTTTGTTTGTATTTCCTTTGGATCACAAATTCCAGAATCACCCAGCAAGCATGATCATTATGTATGTGAGTAACTAAAAATTAATCTCTGAGTGTGATCTTTTCCCTCTTTCATCCCAACTCCATTTCCTTTTCTGTTATGTCTATTAGATTGTAAACCTGATGGCAGAGGCTGTTTCATGACTGATTTCTGTAAATCAGTCTGAGAGCTTTATATGTTTCTTTGTTTCTGGCTGGCAAACGGGCTTTAAATGCTTTAAATGAATAAAGAAATCACTGGCCTGGTCTGCCCTTCTTGCCATGTGACTGGGATCCAAGGTGTAGAATTGGGCTATTCTATAATCCTAATGGATATTAGTTTACCTATTATGGCTTCGTTCCATGAAGAGCTCAGAAATTTGGAATAGACCAGAAAATACTTTGAGCAAAATCCCTCAAGGAAAAGTTTTTTGTAAAAAAGCAGATGAACTGGACTTGACCAAAGCAACTGAGAAGTGCGGGAGTCTATAAATTTTTTGGGCCAGCTTGCTTGTTCCCCCACAACTTTTGTGGATGGCATGGATTGTGTGAAGAGCCATCATAGTGTGGCAGCTTGGATCGGATTCTGGGAGACCAAGGTTTCAATCCCTATTCAGCCACATTAAGCTGCTGGGTGACCCTGGCAAGGCACACTCTCTCAGCCTCAGAGGAAGGCAAGAGCAAACCACCTCTGAAGAAATCCTACCATGAAAATTCTCTTGTGATGGATGATCTTGCCCTGATTTTTAGCCTGGAACTATCCAAGGTTCTGAATCCTGTCTTTGAAATGGGTTTAATGCAGGGGTCGGCAACCTACGGCCCGCGGGCCAGATCCGGCCC
>CM034710.1:122611330-122630715 GCA_020142125.1 Phrynosoma platyrhinos | reverse complement strand
GGCTACGGGAGACCAGCCCAGGTCTCAAAAAGGTTGCCTGCCCCTGGTTTAATGTTTCAGCGATCACGTCTTTAAAATTCATACTAAAACCCAGAGCGGATCCCCTCCCACAACATGGGAGCTACCAGCTGATCTCCTGCTAGAGAGAACAACTCAGGACTCTGTGTGTGTAGTATTTCAATCTGAGTGCAAGGAGGATGTTTAAAACATAACAGGAATGTCCCTCTGACATGACAAAACCAGGCCATTGTGCAAAATTCAGGTACATTTTGTCCAAGATTTTTACAAAAGAGTTAGGCATCCTCTCTTCTCAGGACTTCTCCCACATCTGGGTTGTAAGAAACATGGAAGTGCAAAGTATTCAGCCTTTGCAGAGATGGATGCAGTGGATGCAATAGTTGTGCATTGAATTATACAAGCAAGGGGTGTGTGTGTCAATATATACAGCAGGGGTATGTGAGTGTTGCTATAAAGTGTGTGTGGAAAAAAGAGGCTCTTGCTTCTCCCATATGAGCCTTAGGGCAACCTTTTCCTTCTGACTCTAAATTTCTATCATTGTGGTAACTTACAACATCGATTCAGTATTTAGAAATATAGTTTAGGCCTCCAAAGAAAAGGAGCAGGCAAAGTGACCAAGGCAATGTGAACACAGCAAATAAAAGAGTTCTAGGTATGAATGATTTTCCATGTCTCACTCTTTGCACTGCGGTAAAGAAGATAAAATCCATGGAGGGAGGGAAATGATTCTTATTTAGGGGCAATGTCTTCATATTCCCCCCTCCTGTCGCTAAATGCTTGGGTGTCCTTCAGATATTCTGCACTGTAAGTCCCATCATCCCACCATTGGCCATGCTGCCTGCTGCTTATTGGTAGCGATGTAGACTTGGGTCGATTGACTCGGACTTGACTCGGACTCAAGTTGCTTCAGTGACTTGACTTGGACTCAACTCGGCAATAAATGATGCACTAACTCAACTCAACTCAACTCAACTCAACTCAACTCAACTCAACTCAACTCAACTCAACTCAAGACTTGTATATTTTTAGTGACTTACTTACTGTTCAAACTTCATCCAGAAACAAGAAGTGTGTTAGGCAATGGGCTGGAAGCAAGAGTTGAGGTCTACTCAGCAGCCTGTCCCCGCTGAACATTGGAGGAGCCTTTTAAAGCTCAAGCTCATTGCCTAACACATTTGCTGTTCCCCTTTGAGAATTCCCCCCTACTAACTTTGTGCACATCTTTTTTATTTTCTAGTTACTGAAATTCACTCCCCCCCATACCACCACCATCTCCTTTTTCTTCTGTTAATGTTGGATCCCAAACGTGAGACTCGATTTGGGACTTTACTTGAAAGTATCTTGCGAGGGCTTGAGACTCGACTTGAGACTTGAATGTACAGACTTGAGAGATATGACTTCAGATTTGGAGTGAAATACTTGAATACATCACTGCTTATTGGAGCTCTAGCTCAGCATATCTGGAAACTATGAGATTATCTAGTCTAATTATAGAAGGACTAAGATTAAGCAAGATGTACAAGGGACACATATGAAGGTGCTATCAGACATTGAGAGGTGATGAGAAAGACTGTCACTTGATAAACGGATGCTTTCTTTACAAGTGATGCATTTACTCTAAACCAGGTTGCTCTTTAACACCATGTAACTTACACTACCAAATGAGTAACTCTCTTTCTAGTCTAAACATTAAAACATTGGCCCTTTTTAAAATTAGTTAATCTCATGCTCTGATTTGGCACCTATACTTTCACCAATCAAAAGTAACTTTCCAAGTTCGGCCCTCTCTGTGATGCATGATATCTTGTCCTTTTATATTGGACCCTTGAAGTCTGTATTAGTTTTGACTGGTGAAAACAGATTCCAAAGTCAACACTGAATAGTTTTGCACAAGAAATGTGCAGGACATGTTTTCCCAGGGAGCATGTTTCGATCTTGGCAGCTGATGGGATGGGATGGGGCCTATAGATTTATCTGATAAAAAAGCTGGATTAATTATTCACTTTCTCCTTATTATGTTTAAACATTAATTTCAGATCCTGGGTGTGATGGCTACACAGTCCAGCTTTTGAAGAACCCAGAATGGTGGAATTTGGAGATATCTTGAAAGCTGTGGGAGAATTTGGGAGATTTCAGAAATGGCTGGTGCTGCTCATCTGCATCCCAAATTTTCTCACCCCCTTCCACATATTTGGCCAACAGTTCATTGTTATGGACGTGTTTCATTATTGCAAAACAAGCTGGCTCCATGGCTTAAACCTGACCCAAGAGCAAGAGCTGAACTTGACAATTCCTAAGAAACCAGATGGCTCTCTGGAGGAATGCACGATGTATACCCCTGTGCAAGAGGATCTCGAATCAATCCTAAAATACGGACTCAATGCCACAGAAAAATGCCAGTCTGGCTGGGTGTATCCTGAGGTTTTAAAGCCATCTTTGTTGACAGAGGTAGGTACTTGACATTTGTTGAGAAAGAAAGACAATTCTATCTCTATTGAAAGGTGTGTGTGTGTGTTATATGTAACATGCCCTGTCTTACTCTAAACTGATTTTGGATTTGGTGTTCTCCTGTCATCTTGACAACACAAATCTGGACAAGAAAACAAGAAGGGAACAGTTGTGAAAGATCATAGTGGAACTCAAAGACAAAGCATCAAAGCATGGCACTGGTTCAAACTCTTTGACTCTCTATTTAATTTAGATTCTTCTAGTTATGGGGGAGAAATACAGTATAGTGATAACATTTCTGGCTGGAATTTCTTAGGGGCTCACATCTTTCTGAGTGGATTTATGCCTGTGGAAAATAGAACTGAGCAGTTTCGTAGCATTCATATTCAGCAAGGGGCTGCTCTTATGTCCTGACATAAAGGCCCCCACAAAGTGACCATTGCACATTGAAAATGATGCACAACGAGACCCAAGGCACATTGGCACCAATGTGCATTGGGGGTGGGCATGCACATTAATAGAGCCTGATATGCATTGGGACACCCTAGCGGCTAGCCAGTATCCAGTTACATATCTCTGCAATTCACTAATGTGGTTCCTTAGTGCCACTGCTATGTAGCTAAGTATGTGGGAAATTACACAACATAGAAAGCATTGGCCAATATCAACAACGACAGTGACAACAACAGCATCAACAACAGAAGATCCTACCTTTCTCCCAATTTGGCTCACAGAATAGGTTAAGACAGAATACAGATGAAAACAATGTGTAATACAAACATTAAAAGCAATTCAACAAGCCATCCTATTTATTAAAAACACCAATTTAAAACAGTTTAAAAGAATTCCGAACATAGTGATGAGAATAAAAGTAGATCTCCCCCCCCCCATTAAAAGATCATTCTGCAACTACCAGCCAAAAGCCATCTAAATAAAAAGGTCTTCACCTGCTAGTAGAAAGAGAGTAGAGAAAGAGCCAGTCTAGGCTCATGTGGGAAGGAGTTCCACAGTATCAGAGCTGCCATTGGAAATGTAAGTTCGGTGGTAGGCTGGTGGTGTTCAAGACCGAGAGATGGACGCTCTTCCTTTTCTTTTAGTATGGAGCTTTGTGGTGCTCTTAATTCAGCAAAGTTAGAAGCTAATTTTAGTGGACAAAAAAAGGCATATGCTACACAGGAAGCCCCTGCTTATCTGAAAAGTCAGGGATGGGAAGACTGTCAGAAAGTAGAATTGGTTGAAAAATGGAACCCACTGTTAGTATTTAGCTTGCAAATGCCTTTTGGCCACCAAAACTGTAAACAACACACTATGCATCACTTTTGAATGTGTGCAAAAGCTGAATTAACACAATATATATCTACAAAAGTGTATGTGAGTGGTCTCAAGTGAGCCTTGTAGGCAAGAAAAACTGACAAAAGAGTGGAACCGCTGTCGAATTAATGGAACTTGGCTGTAATTTGCAAGTGCTGAAAGAGTGAGGCATCAGAAAGTGAGGCATCAAAAGGCAGGGGAAGCCTGTAGTCCCCCTCAGCAATGTATACTTACACCAACAGACCATATTTTTGTAAAAAGGTTGTTTCCAAAACATTTAGGGTCATCAGTGGATGTCATCACTAGGACTCTGTTATAAAGAAATGATCTCTTGACAGCTTGTACTCTGTCTTGTTTCTCTAATGAGACACCCACCAAAGCAGTGGCTGGTGGTTTGAGAATTGCAAAGGTCTAAGGTACTCAGCCAATTTTGGAAATGGTTTTAGCCTCTTGGAAACCCAGAGTGACATTGGAGCCACCAGCTTCTACTGCTCTCCAGCTGAGAGTTTGGGACAGAGAGGCGAAGGAAATGATATGCCCCTTACTATAAGGGTACCCAGTTGCTTCCACTGTGTTGAACTTCTATATTTGTGAAATCGTATAAATCTGCTCTGCTCTTTTGGCATAATGAAAACTAAACCCTCTAGGCCAGAGTCTAGAAGAATGACTGCAGCTCACAGAATCCTTCAGCTCTACATGGCACTTTTGGGAGCGGTAACTTTTCCAAGCTTTTCTTGGACCAATCCTTGGAACTTCTTACCACTTGAGGAGTACAGAGATTTGAGAACATGGCGAGGCAGTTAATGTTTTAGAATGCATCTCCATGCCAGATCCACCTTTTGTTGTACATTGAAGGTGTTCTAACCCTGCCAAATCCTTGAGGAACTAGCTTTCTATGCTGCAGGGGCTTTTAATAATTTATTATTAAGCATTGGGTTGGGGGGGGGGGTTGGGAAGGGATTAATTTTTTAATTCTATTGTATTCTATGTATTTTTATTGCCCGGATTCTTTGTGATTGGACGGGCTATAAATAAATAAATAAATTATTATTATTATTATTATTATTATTATTATTATTATTATTATTATTATTATTTTCATGTGATGTAGTATTGCAAAATGCCATCCTTACATCATTCCTCAGAGGTACAGCCCTGGGAGGAGGGCTGTACCATGTGCCTTTTCTACTCTTAAGAAGCTTCGAAAAATCATTGTCTATCAGCATTAGATTTTTCCCCCTATTTATGCCAGGTTTAAGGGTTAAACTATTACTTGGATCAGAGATTATTTTTTTAAAAAATAACAAGTTTTATTTAGCTGGCTATATGAGTGGCATATTAAGCTTTGGAGAAGGCAATGTGCTAAACTCCAGAGATATGGACAGGTATTTAGCTACATCATAGTCAAATAAAAAGGAGATGCCAATGGGGTCGTTCAGGGTAAGGTATGGGGAACATCTTCATGTAAGACCTGGAGAATTAGCTTTCTGGTGGCTCCATGCCAGCTGGATGGTGGATCTGCTTTAGGCTTTGTCCTGAGTTTGAAAGGAACTCCTGATTATCTGCCTCTCAAATGGGTCCATCAACTTGGACAACTCTGTTAAAGTTCAGAGTAAAATCCAAAATGGATTTACAATCCCACTGACATGGAAGCCACCAGCTGCCAACGTCTAGATTGCCTTTGAGATCTATGTTCACCATGACATTATTTTTGTCCAGATCTTTTCACAGATTTTGAGCAGAGAAGAGGGATATATCTCAGCAGTATCCTTCATGCATTTGCTTACCAATCCCATTATAAACATATTTATAAATCCTGCGATCATCAACATGCCAGTTTTCAGTGGTATCACCGGTTTGACGTAGGATGCTGCTTTATGAATGTCCATGCCATACAGAAAAGTCTAAACATGGATTTATTACAGATATGTTTTTCTTTGCTTGTTAAACCAGCCAATACTAAAATATATGGATGAGAGAAAGTGGGTTCTGTTGAGCTTTTCTAAAAGATGTATTTACTTCTCTGAAGAGAACACAATTTGGGGCCAGAAATCTTTTATTTTCCTGATTACTGGACATGTGATCATTTGAAATGTGATCATTTTTCAGATGGGATCATTTGAAAACTGATCATTTGAAAAGCATATGAAGAAAAGTGTACACATTTCTAAAAATTTCATAAGCATATGCTTTGTTCAGTGGGTGGGTAATGTGTGAGTTATTTACAGCAATAAAAATAAATTGAACAATACTAAAAGGTTTTAGACACATTAACAAGTTAATAGGGGTTTGAAAGGTTAACATGCTTTAAAACCATGCATGCAAGCCTTTCGAAGTGAATCATTTAGGTCCAAAGTGTATTGACCTCACTGGTGGGACACAGAGGAGGAAGACCATGCGCTGTGTTTGCCAAACCTCTGTCAACAGGTAAATTGCATGCCCTGGGTTTTGAAATATCCCATTTTCTAATTCTTCGTAATTTCTTTGCTGTTATGTGCCTCCAAGGTGACTTTGGCTGCATCTGCACTGCAGAAATAATGCAGTTTGACAACTCTTTAACTCTGTGCTATGGAATTCTGGGGTTTGTAATTTTGTCAGAGATGAGTGTTCTCTTTCAGAGAGCTCTGGTGCCACAACAAACTACAAATCCCAGGATCCTATAGGATGGAGCCATGACCATTAAAGCAGTGTTAAACTGCATCATTTCTGCAGTTGCAGCCTTTGAGATATATGGATCCTATCTTGGGGTTCTCTGCATTTCTTCAGAGTAGTTTTGCAATTGCCTTCCTCTGAGGCTGAGAGAGTGTGACTTGCCCAAGGTCACCCAGTGGGTTTCTGTGGCTGAGTGGAAATTTGAACCCTGGTCTTCTGGAGGCCTAGTGTAACACTCAATAATAAATAATGCTGGTTTTATACACACACACACACACACACACACACACAAATGTTAGTTTTTTTGTCATTTTCCTACCTAGAGCAGAGCTGACTCAATTAAATGAGAGTATAATTTGCATGTCCCCATTTCTGACCAAAAGAAATGATCAGTTTTCAGAGTTTCCTAATAACTGGGGTACTTTGGGCTATGGAGTTATTTGAAAAGGATTTTCTCTTCTCCTCTTTTAGTTTAATTTGGTTTGTGACCGGAAAGACCTACATGACATCTCTCAGTCTATTTTCATGGCGGGTCTTCTGGTCGGAGCCCTTGTCTTCGGCCCACTGAGTGACAGGTAAAGATCATCTTGAAATTTGTCTGTGTTGTGTTTTGTGTGTGTGTGTGTGTGTGTGTGTAAGGAATATGCCACAACTTTTGCAGGAATAACCATTTCTTTCCTTTATTTAAGAAAGATGCTGTGATGTGGCAATGGCAGTGAAGCAGCTTTTATGGCAATAGGATGGTGAATCATCCCTGGCTTTTATTCCAAAGTTTAAAGAGACTATAAAAAGTGCTGAAATATTACATGGAGCCCTTTCACATTGTACAGTTATTGACTGTAGTTCCTTCCTTCCTTCCTTCCTTCCTTCCAACACTTAGCATTTTCTTGGCCAGATTTGTTCAGAGGGGCTTTGCCATTGCCTTCCTCTGAGGCTGAAAGAGTGTAACTTGCCCAAGGACACACAGTACGTTTCTGTGGTCGAGGTGTGGATTCAGACTTTGGTCTCCTAGTGTCTAACACAGAAATCACTACATCATGTGGGTCGTTCCACTTTAACTATCATGCCTGCATCTATGGAAATCCTGGGATTCATAGTTCAGTGAGCCCTTTGGAGCAGAATTCTAAATACCTCTCCTGATAGGAAGGAAATCAATGCATTTGAGAAAATGTGGTGCTGGAGAAGAGTGTTGAGGATCCCATGGACAGCCAAAAGGACAAACAAATGGATCCTAGAGCAGATCAAGCTGGAAACCTCCCTGGAAGCCAAGATGACCAAACTGAGGCTGTCGTACTTTGGACACATCATGAGAAGAGAGGACTCTTTGGCAAAGACAATAATGCTGAGAAAGGTGGAGGGACGTAGGTAGAGAGGAAGGCTGCATGCCAGATGGAGGGACTCTATGAAGGAGGTCACTTTGGGTATGAAGGGCTTGCAGGATTTAAGCAGAGCAGTGGAGAACAAAGGGTCTTCTTGGAGATGTCTCATCCATAGGGTCGCCATGGGTTGAGATCGACTCTAGGGCAGTTAACAGCAACAAACACTGCCAATCCCAGGATTTCAGAAGATGCAGCAATGGCAGTTAAAGTGGATCATAGCACTATAACTGAGTAGTATGAAGGGCACCTGTGTTTTGTTTTGTTTTTTGGAATGGGTGGGAACAGGAATTCAGCCCACAAATCTTGGAGATTCCCCCCCCTTCTTCCTCACTTCCTTTTGCTATATTCTCCCAATGCTCACTGGAAAGCTTTAGCCATAAATGCACAGCACATTGATGTGCCTATTTCCAACAACAACAGTAGCAGCAGCAGCAACAACAAAGCACAATTAAAAATATATAAACCCACAGTACTTGTTCCAGTCCTGGCCATAGTTTCCTGCAGTGCCCTGGACTGATGTTATAAAAGGGGCATTGTTGGAAATTAGAATGACTTCTAGGTCCAACAATTTGGTGCTGGCTGGGAGGAGGTTGGATAAACAATTAAAGGGGAGAAAGAAGTCCACATGACAAATATTAGTGTTGTTGGGTGGCTTGGGCAGCTCCTGAAAAATATCAGGTGCTTTGATCTAGCAGGTAGCATTCCAACTTCTTTTTTTTTTTAAATCAAATTTCTGGCACTTAAGGCTATAAAGATAGATTTTAAAATACATGGACAGTGGAAGAAACAAGAGTAAAGTCTGGTCAGTTGATGCCTTGCACCGTGCATATTAATGCAAATAAATGATGCAAAACATCTGCCTTTCCCAAAGACGTTTCCTGTTCTTCCAAAAGCATGCAGAAAATCCCTGAGAGGAGAGTGTAGGCAGCTATTGGGCGTGCCTTAATAACAAATATGTATTGCAACAATCAAGGAGAATGCAACACTGGATGCTAAGGTTTGACCTGTTCTATGCAAAGGGATCTTGCATCTGAGGAAGTAGACTGAAGTCTGCTTCTGCTACCAACTTCTTTCTTTCTGTCAGGCTGCGTCTACCCTACAGAACTAATGCTGTTTGACCTTGCTTTAGCTGCCATGGCTCAATGCTATGGAATTTGGGGATTTATAGTTTTGTCAGCTATTTAGGCTTCTCTGTCAAAGAGCCACAACAAAGTTCAAATCCCAGGATTCCATAGGATGGATCCATGACTTTTAAAGAAGTGCCAAACTGTATAGCGGGGTTGCAGACTGCCAGAAATAGTGCAAATTGAGTCCACTTTTAGGGTTAGTGTTAAAGTTAGGGAATCATGGGAACTTTATTTTACTGTGGCACCAGAGCTCTCTCACAGAGAAGGCTCAATGTCTCAGAAAAAAAAAAACAATTCCCAAAATTCCCTAGCTCTAACCCTAACCCTAAAAGTGGACTCAATTTGCACTATTTCTGGCAGTCTACAACCCCCTTTAGTCTGAAAGATGCTACAAGATCCCTTTCCATACTGATCCAGGCTAATACGGGTATGTCTTTGAATTCAACCTATTGTGTAATGGATCATTCAGAGTTCTTACTGCTTGTGGAAAGTGGACTCTGACACCTCTCTGCATGGGGGTACGATGATAAATTGTAGCTGATAGGTAGCCCTGGCTGTGCATTACAATTGCACACCACCACCAGGAAAGGCACAGGCGATTTTCCAAGCCACTCATCCCATAGCTTCTTTGCTTCAAGGGTTGATCAGAGTCAGGCATTAAAGAATTAGCTAGCTCTAAATGGAGCCAGGCTTTGCAAGGCGTGTGCTGGTGTAATGCCTCTGATAGAGCATTCTTCACTGCCAAAACTGAATACCATCTTGTCCAATGTAAATCTGTATGAATTGACCTTTGGATACAATTTGGAACTATCTGGACATGAACCTAAATGAAAATCTTGGAGTACTGTGCACAGATGACCTCAATATTGGGCTGCTTCAATGGGCTCTGTGTTGGGTCACTGGTGGCTAGTGGTTTACATGTCAATGCGGTGGTGAATCTGCTCCAGGTTTTAGTCTGTACTCTATAGAACCTATTGAAAGTACTGACCCTATTCTGAGGATAATGTTCAGTATCTAGGATAGGTCCTGTGATATCTGGACTCAAACCTGGAGCAGATTCACGTGAGAGCTCCTACCATGTGCATGAAACTCTTGTGCTGAAAAAAAAAAGTATTGCTTTCCAGTTAGATTCTGAGCCAGGTTCAAGGTGCTACATTTGGATTCAAAAGACTAGCTGGCATTCAGCTTGAGACTTGCATCTTCATAAATGACCTCATGTGCATGCAAAATTGAATTGAGTGGTTTCACAATGCCCACATTCACCTAGAGGCTGCCATAGCATTATAACACATGGACGTTCATTGTGCAATGGTAGCTATTGGAGTGATAGTGGAGTCACCACCATCTGATGTGCAATGGGCACTGATGTGCATTGGGACCCTTCCTGATGCACATCCAGACACCTGCTAGGAAGTTCCAGGGCACAATGAGAGCACCTGATGCACATCAGAAGTGGCCAATGTGCATCAGAAATGCCCAATGTGCATCAGAAATGTACATCAGAAGTACCTGATGTGTGTCAGAAATGCTCAATGTGCAACAGAAATGCCCAATTTGCACCAGAAGTGCCCGCTGCCTATTGGAGCACTCTTGCAAGTGCCTGGATGTGCATCTTCACAATTCATTAACAGGGTTTTGTTGCATTTCTGTAACATAGCTACAGATTTGTAAAGTTATAAAAGTAGACTGTGAGGTAGGACCTAGTCCTAGCCCATATCGATAAAAGATTGTGTCTCCCTATATGAGCTGGCCGGACCTTTAAGATCTGGTATGGTTCCCCCCCTCCAGACCCACCACCATCACAGAGATGTTTGGTGAGGACCCAGGAGAGACACTTCTTGGTATCTTCTCCCAGACTGTGGAACTCTCTTCCACAAGAAGCTAGTTTGGCCCCCTCTCTGCTCTCTTTCCACCAGCAGTCAAATACCTTTTGGGTAAGTCAGGTGAAGTTCTTAAATCAAGTGGTAGAAGAGTGTGCTGTAGTTTTTATTTTTAAATTATTTCTTAAATGTATTGTAAACAGTTTTCACCACGTATTTTTTAAAATATAATTAAACAAAGAAACAAAGAACAATTGAATATTTTTTTAAAAAACTGACTGGGGTTTTTTTTAAGCTAAGTTTTTTTTTAAAAAAATTGTAAGTCACTTTGGAAGCATCTAAACTCTAGAAATAATGCCATTTAACACCTCCTTAAGGTCTATGGCTCCATCCTATGGAATCCTGGGATTTGCAGTTTTACAAGGTCTTTAGCCTTCTGTGCCAAAAAATGCTGGTGCCTCACAAAACGACAAATCCCAGGACTCTGTAGGATGGAGTGGTGTCAAAGTGCATTATTCCTACAGTGTAGATGCACCCTTTGAGTTTGCTGAAGTGGAGAAGCAGTGGCACACGAAAGGGTTAAGATTCCCTCCCTTCTGTAGCTTTCACGCTCCAAACCATCTTTTCCCAATGCCACCTTTCTGTAGGCAAGACTTTTGTTGCCTGGGTACACCTGCAATGTGTACGTCCACCACTTTCTTCATGATGATTAGATGCAAGTCTTGATCTCTGTGTTGCAGACGACTGACACATGGGTTGGTTTTTATTCCGGCAGGATCGGTAGTCGGTGGTCCATTTTGATCCAGCTCCTCCTCATGGGCTCCTTTGGTGTTGGGTCAGGCTTCGCACCAAACTTCACTGTCTACATTATCTTGAGGTTCATCGTGGGGGCCTCATTTGCTGGGATGAGTATCAGCATGGCAGCTTTAAGTAAGATGTCCAGGTTTAGGTCTTGCAACCTGACAATGTCCACACTGGTTATCTGCTTTAAAAAATCTAAATTAGCTTTCCCACGTTCTGATTGCAAGTAACTCATTGTTTATTACTTTCAAGTAACTCATTATTTATGAGCAATTCAACATCTGAACATCTGGGCTCTGCGAAGAGCATGCATCAATTTTTGCTGATGTTTTGTCTCCTGCATCTTGTTTGCTTTGAAGCTGGCTCCCGAGGAGAAGGTGAAATCTTTTTAGAGTGACAAAGTGCTGGATCAGGGCTGCGGCGTGCAGTTGCTGCAGCCCCAATCTGGCACTCCCAGGGGCCGCACAGAGCCACTCCTTTCGGGCAGTCTGTACAGCCCCTCAGTCATGATTGTGACACTATTGCCATGATTTACGGAGCATCTGCTGCAATGGGAGAAGGAGCTCCATTCTGCTGGTCATCAGAGTACATGTGAATGATGTTTTGGGGAGGTTTGGAGAGGTTGTTGGGCCCTTGGTATCCACTGGGATTTGGCTCCAGGACCCCCTGCCAGTGGAAAAATCAAGATTTGAGTTTTGGAATTTATATTTTTTGGAGTATTTTCAATCTGTGGATGCTTGAATCTGTGGATAAAAAAATCCATGAAGATGGAGAGCCAACTGTACTTGTTATATATTCTTAACTAAGTACCTAATGGAGAATATTGTATGTAAAGGCTTTGGATACATCAGAGATGGACTGTGATTCCTTTCAGGTTCTGAGTGGGTCGGAGCCCCCTATCGTGCGCTGGCGCTGGTCATCACCCACTGCAGCAATGCTTTGGGTCAGATGGCCCTGGCAGGCTTGGCCTATTCCATTCATGACTGGAGGATGTATCAGATCGCTGGTTCTGCTCCCATCTTTGTGCTCTTTTTCTACATATGGTGAGTGGAGTGTGCCCAAGAACTGTATACTGGCTCCTTGGATTGAATAAAGAGCTGGGTGGGAAATTACCTTTTCATACTGTCCAAGATTTCACATGAAAACTGGGATTGTTGAGGCCAAGCAATATCAGAATGTGCTCAAAATGACAAAAGCTATTAATGAGGAATAAAGTTGCAAGCCAGAAGATGCTGCAGCAGTTTGCTTTTGCCCAAGCCTACTAGGAAGGGCAAGATTCTGCCCATCCTCTGTCTCCTTTGCTGAGTAAATGGGGTGCAAACTACTTTTGCATTTTGAACTCAGTTTGCAGCAATTGAAATAAGCTGAGAACAAAGGGGGAAAGCAGGGGGAGGAGAGAGAAAGTGGAACATCTTAAAAGCAGCTGGAAAAGTGGGACGGCAGAGGATTAATTGAGACTCTCTCTGCCAATTCAGGACAGTTGGAGGGTGCACCTTTTTTGGATTATAATTCACCAGGCTGGCTAGGGGATTCTAGAAGTAGTCCAAAAAAGTAGCTTTTCTGACCTGGAAGCATGATGTGATTTAATAGTAACATGAACTTATTCCCACTCCATGTTTTAAGATCCTTCCCCCAATGGATGTGATGTGAGGCTGGCAATTATATTTACCAAAGACTTTGCCTATTGCAACTGGAAAGTACATCCTGATGTTGGATGCAACTGCCAATATTTTGGTTTAACAAAGCCTTAGAGGATGATGACTTTCTTAACTGAACATTGCAGGCATGAGGCATCCACTGCTGGGCTATTATTTCTGGTTTTATTCTTAATTATATCCTCAGCTGCCCATGTTTTAGTAAGCTGGGAAGCAGCATTGAAATATGGTTACTGTAAAGCAGGACATGTTGCACAGGTACAGAAAATAAAATATATGAAATGGAATGAGATGTGATGCTACCTAGGGTGCATCTACATTGTAGAAATAATGCTCTTTGACACCGTTTTAAGTGCTGCAGCTCTATCCTATGGAAAACTGGGATTTGTAGTTTTACAAGGTCTTTAGCCTTCGCTGCCAAAGAGTGCAGGTGTCTCACAAAACTCAAAATCCCAAATTTCTGTAGGATGGAGTCATGTCAAATAAAGGGGTATCAAACTGCATTATTTCCACAGTGTAGATGCACCCCTAGTTAATTTATACTGGCTGGCTCCAGACGGATAAAAACCAAACCAAACCCTGGAAGTCCCAGGTTTTGTTCCTGTGCTTTCCCATTTTATTTCGGAGATCCACATGAGGTTTATTTCATCCTGAGAGCTTCCAGCATTAGAAAGGGCTTTTCATTCCCATGATCCAGGTCAGTTCAAGTCAACCTACCTTTTCCTGAAATGTATCTGTACTTGGTTGTCTGGTTGTATTATCTTGGAAGCACTAAAGATGGGTACAACCAGTAGACACCATTTCCAGGACACAGATTCAATAGAGGTCTAGTGGGGAAAGGAGGTATGCTAGCATTAAACCCAAAAGATCCTTATATAATTCCACTTTAACTGCCATGCCAACGTCCTGTGAAATCCTGGGATTGGCAATTTGGGGAGAGGTGTTAGGAATTGTCAGCCAGACAAACTGCAAGCCTCAGGTTTCCATACGATGCAGGCATGACAATTAAAGTGGGATCATAGTGCTATAACTATGAAGTATGGAAGGATTCTTATCTCATAATTACTGTGCTTTTGATCCAGTCAACTTAAGATTTTTAAGTTTCCTTCAGGATGCTATTGACCCCAAAGCTGTTACAACAGCTTTTTGGCTGTACCGAATCCGAAGATTGTCATGCTGCCCACTCCGCTCAGATCATTTCCAGGCAAATTAATCCGCTGTGCTTCATGGCCTCTTGTATTTTGCAGGGTCCTTCCTAATTCTGCTCGATGGCTTGTGACAAAAGGGAAGGTCAAGGAAGCCAAACAGCTGCTTCAAAAAGCCGCCTCCATCAACAGACGGACCATCCCAGAAGAACTACTCAATCAGGTGTTCAAAAGGCTGGGGTTTCTAGTGCTCATCTTAAGATAAGAACCAGGAGAGAAATGGACACCAAAAGCCCCCCCCCTCCCAAAAGTACAGTAGAGTACAGTCCATGGATTTTTTTTATCCAGAGATTCAAGCATCCATGGCTTGAAAATATTCTAGATATATCAATTCCAAAAAGCAAACCTTGATTTTGCCATAAGGGACATCACCACTGTACTCTGCCATTGTGTTTAATGGGACCTGAGCATCCATGGATTTTGGTATCCATCTCAGTGGATACCAAGGGCCCACTGTACAAGAGAAAGAGAAAACAGGATGGCTGAGAGTGACAAAAGGGAGACATTCCTGTCCTGTAACATTCCTTAATTCTCTAATTTTTTGTTGTTGTTGTTGGGGGGAACACCTATTCAGCTTCTTGGCTGTTTGCCTGTGGAGACTGTATGATCATTTTCTTGATGGGCAAAATTGCAACGATAAAAATGAATATTCTCCCCAAAATGTTATATTTATTCCAAAATATCCCAATTATGATAAGCGCTACACCTTTTCATTTTCTTGATGGTTTATATAGTTTCATTCTTCTACTGGGCGTTTACATTGTATTATCATAGTAAACATCTGCAATTTATGAGTTTAATATGTTTTTGCATTATTGTTAAATAAGCATTTGCAAGTACCAGACTTTCCTGGTTAGTCTTTTTTGGCATGCAGTTTAGAGACCTTCTGTGCGTAAGAGTGCATTGCTGTATATTTCCCTTTTGGCCTATGGGGTTCCCATGCTATTTGACATATACAGTTGCCCCTCTGTTTTTGCTGGGGATCTGTTATGGACTCCCCCCTCCGAGAAAATGGAAAAATGCCAATATTCAAGCCCTGTTGGCTTGAATGGTGGTGAGCGCCTGGGGACATCCGCGGGCATGCACTCCATTTTAATCCCCTCCATTTGTGCCCCATGAACAGGCGAGGAATGCGGACTCTAAGTCCGTAAAAACAGAGGGACAATTGTACATGAAGCCACTGGAAGAGGTTGTCTGGAGTTTTGGGGTCAGCTGTCTCCAGTATGTTGATGATACTTAACTCTATTACTCTTTTCTATCCAATTCCAAGGAAGCTGCTTCTATGCTAAACCAGTGCCTGGCAGCTGCAATGGACAGGATGAGAGCAAACAAGCTGAACCTTAATCCAGACAAGGCAGAGGTGCTCTTGGTCAGTCCTATGGCAGACCAGGGAATAGGGATTCCATCCATATTGGATGGGGTTATGATCCCCTAATCCACAGCTTGGGTGTATTCCTGGATCCAGCTTTGACCATTGATGCTCAGGTTTTGGTGGTGGCCAGCAGCGCATTAGCACAGTTAAAGCTAGTGTGCCAACTGTACCCGTTCCTTGGGACATCTGACTTGGCCATGGTGGCACATGGCTAATAAGGACAAGGGCATCTGGTGGCTTCCATGTCGGTAGAGTGGTGAATCCATTCTGGCTTTTGGTCTGAACTTGAAAGGAGCTATGCAAGGTGTTCTACATATTTGGAGGATAGGGTTCAGCACATTGGACAGCTGGCCCTCCACAGTGAACCTGCTCTGGCTTGTACTTTGAATCTATTTTGGGAGAGCCAGTCTGGCATAGTGGTTTGAATGTTGGACTATGGCTCTGGAGGGTTTTATTCCCAGCTTAGTCATGAAGCCCATTAGGTGACCTTGAGCAAGTCACACTCTCTCAGCCTCAGGGGAAGGCAATGGCAAACCTCTTTTGAACAGATCTTGCCAAGAAAACACCATAAGCCTTAGGGTTGCCATAAGTTGGAAACATCTTGAAGACACACAACAACAACATTTTGGGCATCAGGATCAGCACTTTGGATAGCTCCTTGACTGTTCAGGCTCTTCCCCCCCCCCACATGTGCTGCATCTACACTGGATAATTAATGCAGTTTGACACCACTTTAACTGCCATGGCTCAGTGGGATTTGTAGTTTTGTGAGCTATTTCGCCTTCTCTGCCAGAGGTCTCTTGTGCCACAAAAAACTACACATCACAGGATTCCATAGGATGGAGCCATGAGAGTTAAAGCAGTATCAAACTGTATTAATTTTTCAGTGTGGCAGCAGCCGTGGAGGTGACTACGCACCCCTGAGACAAACTTCCTTGCGCTCCTACTGTGTCTAGAGTTCTGGGACCTCCAATCTAAATTAGCTTCCCCACGTTCTGATTGCAAGTAACTCATTGTTTGTTACTTCCAAGTAACTCATTATTTATGAGCAATTCAACATTTGAACATCTGGGCTCTGCGAAAAGCATGCATCAATTTTTGCTGATGTTTTGTCTCCTGCATCTTGTTTGCTTTGAAGCTGGCTCCCGAGGAGAAGGCGAAATCTGGGAGTGTCCTGGATCTTTTCAAAAAGCCACATCTACGGCGTATGACTTTAATCATGGTCTGGGTTTGGTGAGTCTTCTAAATTAAAATAACCAAATAACAAGTGTTTTTTTTAAAAAAAAATTTTTTTGCAGTTTTGATCTGGTATGCAGTACAGCGTAATTGTTTCATTGCTGGACTAGTTATTTTCTTGGTCATGTCAGCTGAAACATTCTGGGAGTTTGTAGCCCTACAAATAATGTTTCCAAGCTCTGATGAATTATTAGCTCATCCAGGCTAATTGTTATGAAGAATAAAAATTCAGTGCAGAAGAAACTGAATCCTCTTTGTTTTGTACTCAGGTTTGCTGACAGTCTTGTGTACTACGGCGTGAGTCTCCATGTTGGAGATTTTGGCTTGGACATCTACATGACTCAACTCATCTTTGGAGCAGTTGAAATACCATCTCGCTTGTCCTGCATTTTTCTGCTTCAATGGTTGGGGAGGAAGAAATGCCAGGCTGCTTGGCTGCTCCTGGGTGGAATTGTGTGTGTGTTCATTCCTGTTGTTCCAAAAGGTACAAAATGAATTCATTCATGAAATGTGTTTGAAATTCATGCAAGACATGCTTGGTTGGTAAAGGCAATAGTTATGATCTAATGGCTGCGGCCAGCCAGGGTGGCTTCAAAGTGATCCATACATGTTTGAGATCCTTTAGGGTGGCCACCAAAGCTTGGGAAAGCTGGGTGGTGGATTCTGGGAGTTGTAGTCCAAAAAGGAACTTTGCTAAATTGTGGTGGCCACTTCTATATGATAAATCCACGTGCGATTAGAATGATCTTTGATGTCAAAACACCTCTATATTACCTAAAGAATAAACCATAGAGTCGTGAAGGGTCTGAGAGATCATATAGTCCAATGTTCAATGCAGGGATCTGCAATCTGGGATGCAGCTGCAGCATCCCTGAGAGATGGTCACTCAGGCTGCTGCTACACTGCAAAATTAATGCAGTTTGACAACATTAATTGTCATGGCTCCATCCTATAGAATTCTGGGTTTTGTAATTTATTGTGGCCCCAGGGCTCTCAGACAGAGAAGGCTAAATAGCTCACAAAACTACAAATCCCAAAATTCCAAGCATTTTTTGAGCCATGGCAGTTAAAGCCATGTCAAACTATATTAATTCTGCAGTGTAGATGCAGCCTAAGTTTCTGCTTAAATACTTTCCGAGAAGAAGAGGGAGCTACAAGTACCATCCAAGGTGGACTATACCAGTGCTGCACAGATAGCACTGTTTGGATGTTTCCCATAATGTTTATCCCAAATCTACTTTCCTGCAATTTCCACCCATTGACCAACGCAGAATGCAAGCTTCATCACCAAGCTACAGTCTGTCTAAATGGGCATCAAAGACTATCCTAACTCCACCTGGATTTATGGGTGGAAATAGCTTGGAATCCTATAGGACTGCAGAGAATATCTGAAAAGAAAATTAAACATTTTGCTAAGCCAATTCCCCCTAGAATTCATTGCCATACTCAGTTGTGGCCTGTTTAATGGTGTCTTCTGTCTTTGTCCAGATTTCCCTGTGATCGTGACAACGATGGCAGTGATTGGAAAAGCTGCTTTAGCTGCCTCTTTTTCAACCAGCTATGTATTTTCTTCAGAGGTATTCCCCACAGTTGTCAGGTGAGAATCTTTTTTTGGCCATCAAAACTACAAAGAGTATAGTGGCACATTTTATTTGACTGATAGGTTTTATTTGGCATAAGCTTTTGTGGACCATGACACATTTTGTGAGGGGCAAGACACATTGACACAACTACTACCCTCCCTAAATGTTTGCAGTCAAAATATATTGGGCCTTAGAAATGGAATTTTGTCCAGAAGTGTTGCTCCCTTTATAGATATATATAGCCATCCCTCTTGGCATTTACGCATCGCTCATACCAACCAACAATTTAGTCCAATTATAAAATACATTGGACCCTCTACATTTGCTGGAGTTAGGGATGCAGGGCCCTTATGAAAGTGGAAAAACTGCAATTAATAAATGAACATATTTTTAAACTGGAGAAAATACCTCTCTAGCATTTGTAATGCAAGTCTATAGTGCAACTCCAGTGCAACTCTATGGTCAACGTCTGCATTTGTGCATTCATGGGAAGAATATTTTAACATTATTTGTACATCCATCAGCATCTTAGACAGCATCCACAGCTTGGTGTGTTTGAATATTCCTGCAAAACAGCATTGGGGAAACCTTGGCCTTCCAGATGTTTGGGACTTCAATTCTCTGAAGCCCCAACTGGAGTGGCAAAGGGATTGTGTGGTCTATAGTCCGTCAACCTCTGGAAAGCCAAAGGTACTCCAGCCCATTTTAAAAAGTGGGATGCTGGGTGGTATCATAGAACTCGTTTTGCTTTGCAAACTTTCTACTGGCAGGGTAACTG
>CM034710.1:122596151-122611230 GCA_020142125.1 Phrynosoma platyrhinos | reverse complement strand
AACTCTATCTCTCCTTTCCATCTGATTCCAAGGAAGCTGTCTCTGTACCAAACCAGTGTCACATCTGGAAGCAGTGACACATGCCTTGGTTACATTCCACTTTGGACCACTGCAATGCACTCTACGTGGGGCTGCCTTTGGAAACTGTTTGAAAACTTCAGTGGGTTCAAAACACCTCAGCCAGAATGCTGACTGGAGCCAATTATAGGGAGCATATAACTCCCTTGTTAAAACTGCTCCACTGGCTCCCCATTTGTTTCTGTGCACAAAGTGCTGATCATGACCTATAAAGCCCTATATGGTTTGGGTCCAGACTATTTGAAAGACTGTATCTCCCCATACGAACCTGCAAGAGGCCTAAGATCTGCAGAAAAAGGCTTTCTCTCGGTCCCACCAAAATCACAGGCTTGCTTGGTGAGGACACGAGAGACAGCCTTCTTGGTGGCTACTCCAACTTCTGGAACTCCCTTCCACAGGAGGCTAGGCTGGCCCCTTCACTGCTGGCCTTCCGCCGGCAAGCAAAAACATTTTTATGCTGGCAGTCCTTCTGTATGTAATGTATAGCAGGGCGGTTTTATGGAGCAGGTGGGGTTTTAGTCTGTTTTTAACTTATATATATATTATGTGATTTTATATGTGATTTTATATATAGAAGTTTTAAATGTTTTGAATTTTATTGCAATTTTAATGGTTTTATCTGTGAGCTGCCTTGGGTCCCTCCAGGGAGAAAGGCGGGATATAAATAAAATAAATGAAATAAATAAATAAAACTAAATCAAATCTTGTGTTTTGCTTCTTTTGCCAGGCAAACAGGCTTAGGGTTATGTTCCATGTCTGCCCGAGTGGCTGGCATCCTCTCGCCAATAGTTGGTCTCTTGGACAAGATCCACCCGGCTATTCCCATGTCGCTGTTGGGAGCCACAGCACTCATCGGGGGCGTGCTTTGCTTCTTCCTTCCTGAGACACGGGACAAGGATCTTCAAGATGACACTAATGTCAAATCCACCTCCAATGTTGGGTGAGTTGGAGGGCATTCTGTTGGCCTATAAACCACCATTCTGTTGGCCTTTGACTACCAGCAAATTGGGAATTTCTTTCCTCTGCTGCAGGCCTCTGTGCCACCAGAAAATCAGCTTCAGAGGAGTTTCTAGTTCTTTGGAGCAGATGTTACCTAAAATGCTGGGGTTGGGAGAGGGCACCCACAACCAATGTGTTTTAGGGGAATTTCTGTATTTTGCTCAAAGGAGAGATATAGTATAACTTCGGTCTAGGGATCAGCCCAGCTATATCGAGTCAGGATCACACAAGAGTTCCAGAGGCAGGGTTCAAATAAGAATAATAGTTTATTGAGGGGAATAAGCAATACACATACACTCAGACAGAGTGTCTGCCTGCTACCAAGCCAAGACTGAGGAACGGGTGGTTTGATGCCTGTATATATACCTTGAAAGTAGCTTGGGGGGAGCCCAGAAACCTGAAGTACAAATTGCTTTGGGATAATTTCCCAGGATTGGAAAGAGAAGTGCGAAACCAGATTGAATGTGGTGGGTGATTGGAGTAAATACCTGAGACAAAATACTTGAGATCCTTTGTCTGACTATATGCTTTCAGTCCTATACCTACCATAATGCCTTCACCCTCTCCAGGCACAATAGGATATGCTGGGAAATCCCAATGATTTCATCAAGATGGGTGCCTGCAACCTCTTCCTTGCTAGCTCCTACCTGCAGGAATTCCAGCCGGCCATGGATCAGGGGCGTCTTGAGTCACCCATGCCAAACTATATTAATTTTATATCAAATGGGGAGGGGAGAATGGGGGCTGATCTTGGGCTTACACAGGTTTTTGGGGGGTGTTCAGTGGTCTGAAGTGGGTGGGTGGGGATCTCACTACTCCTAGGACTTTATCACACAGGGGAAATCCCATAAGAGAGGGGATTTAAAAAGTTGGGAAAACCCACAAAAGCGGGTAGATTTTCACACACATTAATGTTAAAGTGTGCTTAATTGGAACGAAAAGTATTCAAAAGCTGCTTCTTTTTACTTTTGGGATTTTCCGAAAGTAAAAAGAAACTGCTCTTGACTACTTTCCGTTCAGGTTAAGCACACTTTTTTTTTAAAAAATAGATTTTATTGCATATTCAAACATACAACATATTACATATTTTAACAAACAACTTACAAAAAACATCAATCAATTACCCAATTTAAAATCTATATCTTCACAAATTTATATTCTTTTATCCCTTTAATCTACCAAATTACTTCTCTTATTTCTTCCACTCTTTTCAACTCTCTTTCTTCATTCTCTCTTCCATACCTTTCTTACACCCTCTCCAGTTCCTCCCTCCTATCCCCCTACTCTTTCCTATCCACATCTCTCACTTATGGGTTAAGCACACTTTAACATTGACATAATGGGAAAATCTACCCGCTTTTGAGGGTTTTTTCCCCTATTTAAAACTCCATTTCTGCACGGGATTTCCCCTGTGTGATAAAGTCCCTAGTTGCACTGATGGAAAGAAATCTTTTCAGTAGGACCACTTCTTTGGATTCTGGCTGCTGAACAGTTCAGTACAAGAAGGAAAGATAAGCATGCTTTTCGAATTGTGTACTTTTTCAGCCTTTTCTACGGTCCAAAATACCAAAAGCCGGTTTGAGACTGGCTCAGGAATCCTGGGAACTGTAGTTTATTGTGGCACTAGAGCTCTCTGACAAAGAATGCTAAATGTCTCACAAAACTACAGTTCCCCAGAATTCCCTAGCACTGAGCCAGAGCAGTTCAAGTGGTCTCAAACTGGATTATTTCTGCAGTGTGTTTTGGACCTATGATTTTCCAGGGCTGGTCACTGTTTTCTACTACTCACTCCTGGTAAAATTTCTGGTAAATCTCCAGGGTTAACTCAAAACATTAAGGAGGAACCCACCCACCATTAGTGGCTTGTATTTATTATTTATTGAGGAAGGAGGAGGAAAAAAGAAGGATCTAGCTCTTTCTGTTTTTAGAGATATTTTCCCTGTTCGCTCTCAGATTATTTTTGTTTGTCAAAGGTAACTGAGCAAGTAACAATTTGCAAACCTGCACTGAAGATATGGCAGCGCAGGAGGTGAGGATAGTGGGTGATGGAGGGCTGTTTTTAATCGTGTTGAACAATATTCCTTCCCTTAGGTCCAACAAGGTTGTCAACGGATGGAAAGAACAGAAGGAAGATGGACAAATCACAGAATCCACCAAGAGTACATATCTCTAGTGGCAATCACAAGCGCCGGTGGAGAAGAGACACATAGTTTTCTATGGACAAAGGCAAATGTTCTTGATTCTAACACTCTAGACATCCTAAACACATGCTGTGATTCTTCCAGAAAATATACAGCCGATCACATCCAGATTCTCCAGAAAGGTCCTGTCTTCCTGTTTCCCTACTATTTAAGATATATTGGGAAAGGCTACAGGGTTCCTCTAAGCAGAGTTAAGAAACAGTCTCCTCCTTTTATTTTTTTGGACAGCTTGCGCACTTCTGTGCAATCCAACACCGATCAACAAACTCTAAGGCAGGGGTGTCCCTCCAGGTGTTGCTGGACTACAACTTCTGACATCTACATTGTCTATGCTAGCAAGGGCAGCATAGGAATTGCCATTCAATAACATCTGGAGGGCCACACATTGCCCATCCCTATGATATTATTTCTGCTTGATATGCCTAGTCTTTTCATGATGGTATTCATCTACCATCAACGTTGCAGAAAGAGATGTATGGTAAATAATGGTGCTGAGTTACAGACTGAAATCCCTTAGTGTATTCCTGATCTGTGTCACTTTCTCTTGTATCCAACAATGGGTTCATTCCATCTAATTTTTGCATAAGCTGTTTTTTTTTTAAATGTGCAAAATTCACATATATTTTAATAATATTCGATACATTGTTCTATATTTCTTTTGTGAAATATATGAATTTTTATTTGCAGTTTGTGACCTGAGAACTGCCTCACAAAACGTGGGGACACACTCCAAAGAAGAAGTGGGTTTCAAGACATTTATTAGACTGGGAAGTGGGAATTAGATTGCTTGGCTTACACAAGAGGACCAAAATAAAGTTCCCCCCATCCTTACCAAAAGCAAAACCTTACTGTCACTAGGATCTTTGTATTACTTTCACAAGTTGGGGGACTGCGCTGCTTACACGATGTGTGATTTTTTTTAAAAAAAGATAATACCAAAAGGCAGAGCTATGTGATGCATGTACCTGTCCTGATGCAGCATCTCCAGCATAGTTTCTCATAGTAGTTTCTCTCCTGGTGCCTTGGTGACACAGTGGTTAAATGCCTATATTGCAGCCACTCACTCACAAACTACAAGGTTGTGAGTTCAATCCCAGCCAGGGGCTCAGGGTCGACTCAGACTGCCATCCTTTCGAGGTCGCTAAAATGATTACTTGTTGGGGGCAATTGGCTTGTTGGGGGCAATTGGCTTATACATTATAAACCACATAAGGAGTGCTTAAGTGCACTGATAAGCGGTATAGAAAGGTACTTGCTATTGCTATTGCTATTGCTATTACTATTGCTATTGCAAGGGCTATCTAACATGACTTCTGCTATGCCAAAATACACAACTGAAGCACTCCCAAGAGATACCCACCCAACCTCTGTTTAAAGAACTCAAAAGAATGAGGGTCCACCAATCTCTAAGGCAGTTTATTCCACTGTCAGACATTATTTACAGTAAAAAAAAAAAAGCTTCCTAATGTTTGGGCTGAATCTCTTTTCTTGGACTGGAATCTATTGCTTTGTGTCTTAAAATCTCTTCATGGTGTGAGTAGCAAAATATCCAGCACAGACATGCACAGCTGATGGAGCTGACCCACAAGAGTTTGGGATTGCTGCAGTTAAGAAAATAGGAGACCTGAGAAGACATGAATTGCAAAGGTAAATTTATCTTTTCGAAGCTGTAACTGAACCTCACAGCCGTCCCCGCAGACATGGAAAGCCTGCCCAAGTAGCCAGCATGATAGATCAGTGTGCCATCTGGAAATGCCCTAGTGCTGATCATAATATACCTGTTGCATAGGTGGGGTCTAAATAGAAATATGACAGGATATTATTTTCTGTGCAGAAAATGCTGTTTTCTGTGCAATACAACCATGTGCAAATTTTGCATAGAATAAATCCAAAAATGTGAAGATTCCTGTCAGTCCAAGCTGCTTCTCGTCAGGTTTTCTCAACACATGAAAAACACATTTTCCAACCATTTCCCCAACATTTTTGAATTTTCTTTCTATTCCTAATGTTCAGTCCTCCAGTTCATCATATTTTTTTGTGGATTTATTTTTTAAAAATAACCTTGAATTGTAAAGGTGGGAAATCTGTTGCTTGAAATCCACAAAAGCTATAATCTTTTCCAACTTGCAGACACTTCTTCCAACTATCGCCTGCCTGAGCATGAGTCAGTTGCATGGGTTCACATAAATATGGTACAAAAAGTTGCACAGATCATCCAATGTGGGTCAAGGTAGCCGAGACTTGATTTGCCCCTTGATAACCTCACTTACACTTTATGGCTCCTAAGTTAATGCATAACATACTAATAGAGGAATCAGAAACCTCAGGAGTCCAGGAGGGCAATCATTGCTGATGGGCTTTGTGCCAAGAGAGAATGTAAAAACAAACCACCAGCAATCCCACCCATCATTCAACAACCATGTCTCCTAGGACAGCTTTCTATTTCAAGGGAGGGAATTATATGGTCTGAAGGCCACATCAAGGCCATTTTTGCACACACTTCCCACCCTGGAAATCTACCTTCCTGCTCAATTTTTTCATCTCAGAAATGAGAATTGGTGCTTCAGAAAGCCTTCAGGACCAGTGGTTTTCTTATACAGCAAAGTGTCTCCTAAACCTCCCTTTATCATTCCAAGAGAAAGTTGGGGATGTTTTGAGACTGGTCTCCTCATGAGGAAGCCAGTGCTGGCACAACAAAAGAGAGGGCAATGCGTGCCCTTTTTGTAGCTCCTTCATACCAGGAGCCACCAGAGGTGGGAACACCACTGGTGATGATCATCAGGTTTTGGTACTAAGTGAAATCCTGGGACAGCTTGGAACCGGCTTAAAGTGCCAAGGAAGCACAGCAGTCCCTTAAGGCTTCAACTGGTGCCCTGAGATCTGGCAATCATATTAATGAGTCTTCAATTACAAAAGGAACATACCCCAGAAATGTCATCTTGAACTATCTGCTTTGGAAAGGGTGAGCAGAAAATCTTTACCATGTTTTGAGAGTACGTACAGAAATGTGGTACACGAAAAGGATGTACACCATGTAACTCCACACCATTTGTTCTTCCTGGCTCCCAGGGATGCAGTCTCAGCCAAGAGGAATTTAACTGACCCCCTTTTCCATTTTGCAATGTGTTATTCTGGGCACAGGGGGAATGAAAAGCAAGGGGGAGGAGGAAATTGAAGCTTCTGTCTTCCCTTAGGGTTAGAAAGAGTAATTTCCTTTCCACAGAGCAATGCGTGCAATTACTCTGGTTGCTTTTCCCTCCGGAACAAGAGGAGAAACTATTCAGACACACAATGAATCAGCTCCCATGGGTAGATACTGGATTTATTGAAATCATAATCTAATCAGGAGTATCATCACATCTTTTCACACAATTGTTGTAGCATAAACTTTCATAGATTTGGCCTACTTCCACAGATGCATGGAGTGACGGAAGTCACTTTTTTCTTCTCTTTGTGTGTTTTTGAAAATTTCTTCTCTTTTCTTAATTTATGTAATTTTTAATGTATTTTAAAACTTTTAATTAAAATGTTTTTTAAAAAATAGTTGTGTTTTTAAAATATTTGGGTATTTCAGAAGGTGCTGCCTCATGAAAGGCACAGGAGACCTGTCATGTATGTCACTTGGAAACCCCGGTATTATACAAACCAGGTATTTTGGAATGTGTATGAATGCATGCATGCAGTTATGGAGCAGGAATGGGCAGTGTGCATCCCTGTGACCCATTCCTTTTTGTTTTTTACTGGCCTCAGGGTTTTCCCAAGCCCCTCAGAAACATCCTCTCCAATTTTAGTATTTTAGAATTTAGAGCTGGAAGAGACCCCAATGGCCATCCAGCTCAACCCTGTGCCATGCAGGAATACCCAATCAAAGCACTTTGTATTTTAGGGTAAAAATCACCCTAAAATGCCTCCCAAACCCTATCCGGAGGAGGGTTTTGTCTTACAATACCCTCTAGTGCCCCATAATGCCTTACCTCCATTATTATATTATTTTGGCTGAAACAAATGACTCAGGCACTTAGACCTGCAAGTGACTCTGATAACTTCCCAGTCATATTTTGGTCTTTAAAAAAAAATTGCCTGCACATGTAGAAGCGTGACCTGCCAGTTGGGATGTGTGGGTCAAAATTGTTCTGTTTCCCCCTTTTCAGACGGTCAGTCATGGATAATTGTCAACCCTTTGCAAGTTAATGAAGTGCTTGCTGGTAAGTGGCTGCTCTCTTTGGCTAGTCTGAGATCATGCAAGGCTCTTTTGGTTGTGTCATCACATTGCATTGATGGTATCATGAAGGAGCTCTGGGATATGCTGAAGCGATGGGGAGTATTGATCTCTCCCAGTGGGAGAACTGCCTGTATTAGCTTGTTCATCCTGAAAGCCTAGTTCAGTGGTGTGATCCGTGCTAAACTGGTGCCAAGACTCTGGGTCATCGTGCTGAAATATCTCAGAATTTCTGCTTTCTGGATGGTCTTTGTGGTTGAGCTGATCATCTTTGACCAATATTGGGGTCCCAAATTCTGGAAGTTGGTGTGGGCTGTCAATCTGTGAGAAATTTTCTGGGGAGTTTAAACCAGGAGAAGATTCATCTTCCACTGGTTCAGTTCTTGTGTCTAAATGAGGAGTAGATGGTGGATTTCTTCCTTGCATGCTTGCTGACCCTTCTACTCCCATAGAAAATAAAAGCATATCAGGAATATGATGGTCCTGATCTAAGAACTGGACCTCATCTTCACTTGAAGGGTTTAATAAAGGAACACTTTCATTCTTTATCTCTAAATCTTGATCATTTAGGCTAGGCAGATCAGATAGACCTTGGTCATCTAGATCGCCCCTTGAGTCAGCAGTCATTTCAGAGTTTATTTTTACTGAAGAGCTTGCAGGACATTGCAATGCATTCTCTGTTGTTGCTAGTGAATTCTGAAATTTGGTAAACAGTGAGGAATTGCTGAGGTCCCTTGGCAGAGTTTCCATATTCAAATCAGATTGTTTGGCAACTTCAGGGCTCTTTGTTACAGGTGACATTACACTACTATTGGAAACATCTGATCCTAACTCTGTATTGGCATTGGGGCTATCAGAATTGTCCAAAGGGGGAGATCTTTCTCTTTGACCATCTTTTGGGTAGCTTCCACAGCTCTCTTCTGAATCCTGTAGGCCTATTTCTAAACTCATTGTCCGAGCAGCAACTTCTGAAGTGTCCTCTTCCTTGCAGAAGCTAAGTCTTGGTAGGTTTGAGGAACAAGTATCTTCTAGCCAACCTTCATTGCTTGCTTCCACTAGAGGATTTGCTGGTGCTTTTCCTGGCCTTTCCTTTGGATTCTTATCTTTTCCGAAAGAGTATCCAAACAACGTAGCAAAGGCAGATTGAGTATTAGACGTTTTCTTGGTCCTTGCTGGTTTATGTTTGGGAGCACTACCTTGAATTTTGGAACCACAAAGCCATGCAGATGGGTTCTTTTCATTTTTTAATGGCCACTGGCCAGCAGCATCTATGGTACCATTATTGTGGAAAGCCTGTATAGTTGAAACACCACCATTCGGTGGTTTCAGCTCCACATTTACATTTCCCATTACTTGGTTTTCAGTCAAATACACGACTTCACAGGAATTGAGAGTTTCTGGCTCCTTGATCTGAAGTGTAGAAGCATGAAGGACTGTGCCTCCAGGCTGATCTTCCTGGTATTGAAGAATATTATTTTCATTGTTGGCTTCTCTTGATAATTCTCCATCTGTCCTGGCTATATTTACAGGGTCTTGGTTTTCATGAGCAGACGGTATCACATTGTGTGTCCAACTGATGTCTTGCAGGTTACCTTTTGGTAAAAACATCATGTTTTCAGGCTCATCTGCTTGTGAGCTAGATAACGAATGGCTATTTCCTATTTTTACTTCTTCATCTGAAAAGGTCTCTCTCCTTTCAGGTCTGGTGTCTTGGGAGGCCTGATCATAAACACAGTTTAGTGTCAAAATGCTATCTGACTTTCTTCCCTGCTGCATATCTTCCTTCTTTTTAACATCTATCTCCTCATGTTGGGTTTTCCGCTTCTCATTTTCTGATCTTTGCAGGCTTCTTTGATATAGGACTTGCACTTGTTCCCTTGGAAATTCACTCTTGCCTACCCAAGACTGTTCGCTTACTTGGTTAACTTCCAGGTGTGTGTTCATTGAATCAAGACAAGAAGTCAAACCCTTACCATCCTGTTCTACTTTATGGCTTTCCTCATCTTTGTGTTCGGGGTGGTACTCTGAAGCTTCAGGAATAGCCTGGGCAAGGTTGTGACCTCCTGTTGCTTCTGCTTTGTCATGATTTGATGGTTCACCTCCTTCAAGATCCAAAGTAACCAATGTGTTACTCTTGTTGGCTTCCAGAAGCTTCTTCTGTCTGCACTTTGGAGGTACCAGCCCAGGTAACTTCACCCTGGTTTTAGTAAGAGGTTCCTTTCTCTTCAAGAGCTGTTTTCCATTGCTTCCTTCAGAGTCACCTTTAATGGAAGAAGATCTGCTAAGCTTCTGACCCTCAAAAGGAGATTTGGAAAATGTAGAAGCCAAAGAGGTCCCAGGGACTCCTGTAGCACCAAAATGAGTTACTTTCTTCATTTTAAGTGGTTCTGAATGGGATGGAAATAACCTCATAGAGAAAGGCTTTGCTGGAGGGATTGCTGTAGAGGGTGAGACCACAGAAATGCTTCTCTTCACTTTGAGCTGATTGTGTTGGAACAGAGTGGCCTTTTCTGAAATACTCTGCCCTTCTTTTCTTGCCTGAGCTTTGAAAATTCTTTCATCCATGAAAAAGTGTTGCTTTGCTAATACCCCTGGCTCTCTGTTCCCACCCATAATTTTTGTCTGGAATAAAACACCCTCTGCACTCTTTGGAAAGACGGCTGTGAGAAAATGACTCTCTTTCTTTTCTGCATGAGCATTTACTGCTATTATTGATTCATCTTTGAGGGCTTTATGGGGATTCTTCTCTGTTCTGTTCTGGCTCTGCAGAAAAATGCTGGGATTTTGCAGCAGTTTCTTGGGTGTTTCAGATCTATAATATTTCCCGCCTGTGTCCTCTTTATTTAAAGGTGGCCAGTGAGTTTGGGACTTGTTCCACAAGGCTGTCTCACAACCTAGTTGTCTTGTTTGTCTATGTGATCTCAGGCTAGCTTGTGACTGTGATCCACAAAGTCGTGGTTGCATTTTCTCTCTGATCAGTAATTTTCCTGTCTGGTCATTTCCACTCTTAGATCCCAGTTTTGGACTTGTCTGCTTTGCTCTCTGCAGCTGCTGGTATTTTTGAGGGATGCTGTTGTTTTCCTCTTGGCTCGTTCCTTTCTTCTCTGAAATAAGCTTATGATGAACTTTGCAATAGAAAGCCCCATCAAAGATTGTGTAGCTGAGCAAGCTGCAAAACACACGCCAAAAAGCATCATATGAATTGCATTCACAGTTCACCACTTCTCAGGATACCATCACACCAAGAGTGTATCTACACTAACAACCATTGGGTACCATTTCAGCTGTCATGGCTCCACTCTATGGAATCCTGGGATTTGTAATTTGCAGAGGTACTTAGGATTCTCAGTTGCAGAACTCTAGTACACTCCCTTGATCTACAATGCTAGAGCTGTCTGAGAGTTTGAACTATTGAATGAAACTACAAATCCCAGCATTCTGGAGCCATGGAAATTGAAATGGTATATTGACACACTGTAAGAAAGGAAAATATACAAATAAAGAGATAGGGCAATGCAGATGGGATGGAATTCTATGAGGGAAGGAATCCTGGCACAGTACTAGCTCATATGTTTGCATGCCTGGTTCAATCCCTAGCATCTCCAGTATCTCAGGAAGGAAAGAATCCTACTTAAAATTCTGGAGAGCTGCTGCAAGCCCAAGTCAACACTACTGGCCAAAATGGACATTAGGTTTGACTCAGGGTTAGAGTGTGATAAAACAGACAGAGTAGCTTAGTGGTTTGAGTGTTGGGCTATAACTCTGGAGACCAGAATTTGATTACCTGCTTGATCATATAAACCCACTGAGTGACTCTGGGCAAGTCACATTCTCTCAGCCTCAGAAGATGGCAGTGGCAAACCCTCTCTGCAGAAACTTGCCAAGAAAACCCTATGACAGGTTTAGGGCGCCATAAGAATAAAATGACTTGGGACGTTTTCACACGGGGCTTTAGACGGAGGCAATCCTACCTCCGTCCGGCCCCACTCCGGCTCCTTTGTAAAATTGTTCACACGACGTCGCAGCAAGCCCCTCCTCATCCAGCGCCATCCCTGCGCCATCCCTGCCTCACTCCGGGGTCTTGCTCGTCGTGTTCACACGATGTCGCAGCAAGCCCCGCCCCATCTTGCGCAATCCCTGCGCCATCCCTGCCGCTAGCCGGCTTTAGCCCCGTTTTTGTAATTCCTTTTTTAAAAAGGAATTAGAGGGGCTGCTGCCAGAGGCAATCAGGAGTCATTCCGGCGGCTGCTGTTTTCGCCGCCGGAATGGCTCTTGATTGCTTCCAGGGGGCTTCCAGGCGGCTTTAGAGCCGCCTGTGTGAAAACGTCCTTAGAGGCACACAACAACTACTTTCGTAGCCAAGAGACAGCTACTGTTATCTGTCTGAATACAAACTCCTCTTAGTCTAGAGAAGTTGGAAATGATTTAGGACCATTTTTATCCTGGCCTGACTTTGGGCTAGCCTTGTGGTTGCATCCCTGAACTGAAGGAGGTTTGGATCTGAGGTAATTTGGCCCTTCTCCTCTGCTTCTCTGCCCCCTTTTTCCTTTTGGTTCTTCTGCCAGCTGACCATAGCCAGCAGAGTAGGTCTGTTGGCAGTCTGCTCTGCGGACTGATATCTGAGATCAACTGGCAGAAGAGGGTACTGCCAATCTCTAACAGCAAACATATCTCTGAATTATGATTGCACTGCACAGCAGTCTCCTGTCCTTCCATGGGTCAGACGAAATAACCAAAAACTGGGGCATAATTAAGGATAACACCATCCTTTTCCTACCAACTCATAGGGTCAATGTTGAGGGAGAATTATTTTAATTTTAGTGGCAGCCTGCGGCTTGTAGATCAGTGGTGTAGCAGACTTTAAAAGACCTATCCAAGGTATACTTGTCCCTCTATATTGACCAATTCCTTATCCATGGATTTAACCATCAATTGCTTGAAAATATTTAGATATATATATAAAATCCAAAAGGCAAACCTTGATTTTGCCATTTTATATAAGTGGCACCATTTCACTGTCTATGATGTATTTGATGGGACTTGAGCACCCATGGATTTTGGTAAATACAGGGGGTCCTGGAACCATAACCCAGCAGATACCAAGGGCCCACTGTACCTTGAAAAGTTCTCTTAAAGTTCAGACTAGAGGATGGAACAGTTTCACCATCCCTCTGACATGGAAGTCACAAGCAACCAATTGTTATATGGACCATTTGGGAGAAAGCACTGTTGGGTTGGGTGAAACACTGTTGGGTTGCTCACCTTAAATTCCTTCCACATTGCTTGCAGCGGAAACATGTGCGGTGCAGGAGGATATTCTGGATGGCCATGCGCTCCATGGGATAGACAGTTGTGGAACACACAGCACATTCTTCCTTTGCTCCCCCCTGAAATGACATGGCAGTAACCAACCACTATGTTCAATCTTTGTTTGGACCTTGGTTTTAATCCAGCAAGTCAATTCTCCTTGGGTACAAACAGGGCACAATGTGATAAATCATTCTGATGGTGTCAAAGAAACTTTCCTGTTTGTTAATTCCTTAAAAGAAACCAGGGTGGCTGGTGGTTTCCATATCAATGGGCAGTAAATCCACTCTAGGTTTTATCCTCCTCTTTAAAGAAGCTGTGCTTAAACTGTAAGATATGTACAGAATTGATAGACTGACTACATTTTAAGTGATAAAATGAGGAATCAATGCAGAAATGATTGGAAAAGCATAACAAATATCTAGGGAAATAAATGGGGATCCCTAGTAGTATTAAATGTATATGATAATGGTTGAGTAACCAAGTGCAAATAAAACAGAATTAATGAAGTGTTAAGTCATGAGGATTATATGGTATAAATAATGGTGTACTTATACATGATAAAAATGACTGTTTATAACCAAATCAAAAAGTTTATTTAGGAACTCAAGTATATAAGAGTCTTTTATATGTCTGAATAAGAAAAATTAAATTAATATAAAGCTTAATGGGAGAAAATTCATGATTCAATACAAGACATTTTTAAAGTTAAATATGATTTAAAGCCAGAATGATACCTATTGAATATGTTAAATAAAACTGACCCAATACTGGAGAGTTCTTTTACATATGATCTCGGCAGCTAGACTTTTAATAGCACAAAAGTGGAAAAAACAAGAATTACCTACATTGGATGATTGGCTGTTGAAGCTAGCAGAAATGAAAGAAATGGACAGACTAACAGCTTTACTAAACCAGAAAGATTTATAAAAAGTTGAAAAGGAATGGTCACCAGTTGTGGAATATAGTAATAAAAAATGGCAGTGAAAAAGCAAACAGAACTGTAAATTAGGTTAAAAAATAAGGAGATAAGATTGTAATTGGATATGATGTATGGGTACGATTACCTAATTTTTGAATGAGAGCTTTTATTAAAATATCAGAGATAGAAAAAGACTTAGGGGAAAATTATGAATATAAATGAAGGTATTTATTATCAAAGGAATTTTTGGAAGTATTATAGTATAAGACGATGTGTTGACTTTATTTGAAATTTTAATTGTATAAATGTACTTTTAGGTGTTATTATAGTATAAATAAAATAATCTAAAAATTAAATTAACATAGGATTTGAATGTGATGAAACAATTTTTAAGAGGTAAAGAAGCACATTACAAATTATTTTGATAGGTAAAAATCAATCACAGATGAGAAAGGAAGGAATCTCTTTATTGCTGATATGTTTGTTGCTATTGTGTATAATTTGTTTTCTTTTATTTATGTCAGCTTTTTTACATGTTCAAAGCATAAATCAGTATTTGTGTTAATCAAATGATACATGAAAAAATGAAGAAGCTATGCCAAGTAATCTGGAAACTTACAACTAATTTGGTTATTTTTTTTTCTCCTTGTGTGTTTATTTTCCTGCTTTTGTTATACTGGAACATTATTCTATGCAATTGAGATCCCTTTTGACTTTAAATGAACTTTTAAAAATTAAAACCAACAAGAAGCTTTGCCAGGTACTCAACCCTAGCTCCAGAATAGGTTCAGCGCCTCAGATAGTGATGTTAAAAGTGCAGTTTTCTTTGGCATTTCTGTCTCCTCCTCCTCCTAAGGGATTACATGTCTCAGAGAAAGAAGGTAGATTGTATTTCCCTGTACAGGAAAATATTACCATGCATCAACTTTTTTAAAAAATGGAAGCGTCTTTTATCAGGAAATGCTGGTGCAGTTCCAGGATTGTAGGAAATATTTACCAGTCCTTCCAAAACTGCCCACACCTGATCCATTCCATGTTATTCCACATGTGAATCAAAGGCCCTGATGTGCAATAGGGACCAATGTGCATTTGGGGCACTCCCAATGTACATCTGAAAAATGGCTAAGATGGGCCAAAGCATAACAGGAATGCTCAATGTGATCAGAAACTCCCAACGCACACCAAAAGTGTCCTGTGTGCATCAGAAATTCTAGATGTGCATCAGGAGTGTCCAATGTGCATTAGAAATGGCCCATGTGCATCCAAAGTGATCAGTGCACATCAGAAGTGTCTAATGTGCACCAAAAGTTCCTGATGCACAGCAGAAGTATTCTGTGTGCATCAGAAGTGCCT
>CM034710.1:122567766-122596051 GCA_020142125.1 Phrynosoma platyrhinos | reverse complement strand
AAGTGTTTTGTGTGCATCAGAAGTGCCTAGTGCACATCAGAAATGTCCTATGTACATCAGAGGTTCCCGATGTACATCACCAATGTCCAATGTGCATCAGAAATGACCTATGTGCACTAGACATGGGACATTTTTGCTGGTGCTCAGATGAGATGTACATCTTTGCTGTTCACTAACGAAGCATCATTGCATGTCTGCAATTTAGCTAAGGCTTTTTTAAGTTACGAAACCTGGACTGTGGTGCAGAATCTCAGTCAGAGCTTTTTGTAGCCCCATGTTCAGAGGGGCAGGGTAATAATAATAATAATAATAATAATAATAATAATATTTCCTCTGCAAAATAAGTACTCTGCAAACTTTCAGGATGCTTGAATACTGCAGAGAAATATTTGTTTTTGTCTTTCTCTCACAGCAGGGAGGAAAACAACTGTAATTATTTATCCCCGCATGTGAGGATGGAATAGTTGAGGATTTACATCCTTAGTTCTGTGAGTTCTGTTCGAGGGTTATTGGATAAAAATAATCCTTTCAGCTCAGGCGGACTGTGCACAATGAATGCTGTGTGCGTATATTTCTCATTGTTTACTGTGTTGTTTGTGCAGATTTAAAACTTTCAACCATGGGGTGTATCATCACTACACAATTTGTGCACTTGGATTCTCAGCTAGAGAGAATTATTTATTTAAGCAGGTTGCCCCTCAGATCTCCTGCTACAAATTAGATGTGATGGGAGCAGCTATGAGAAATTCTGGCAGGCCTCACTGTAATTGTCAATGCAAAAATAGTTTTAATAATAATTTTAAATCATTTTAATAGATGTCCATTTGCCCTAAACACTCTTCTGAGTCACACACCTTCTAACTGTCCTGGTTTGGCCAGGACAGGTCCCATTAATCCTCTGTCATCTTACCTTTTCATTCTTAAAATGTCCCAGTTTTTTTCTTAGAATTTTGAGTTCAGAATTCAAAACTAGATTATATTTAATTAACTCAGCAGCTGGAGAAGAGAGGAAGGGGCCAAATGCTGCCCTTCTTTGCAGACTCAGGCAAAAGCAAACTGTTGCATTATCTCCTAACTTGTGTGTTCTTCCTCCTTTCTAATTTGTATCCATCTTGAACATACTCTGAAGTTGCTTGGCCACATTTGTCCTAGCTTTAATATGTGAAAAGCTGGAGTCTTTAGTTGCAAGGAACTACATTGCCTCGCAGTGCAACCCTTACTGTATACAGGCCATAAGTCTCCACATGAGGAGCAATACATTGGTTGTGCTATGTGAACTTTGTGTTGAATGGCATTGTTGCCCAACCAAACATACAACCATGGCAGAGCTAGCATCAATTTCAGCCACAAAAACGCACTGCATGTGTGACTCTGCTTTCATAACCGTGAATTGAATGTCGACATTCAGCATTGGACAAACGGTCCGCTTGCTTTTGGAGAAGTGTGTAAGACAGCAACAGAATTTGACCATAAGATGACCTGTATGAGCAATGTGCAAAGTTATGACCTATGTGAATCTCCATCGGTGCAACCCATAACCTCCAACTTTGACAGGAAGAGTCAAGAAAACCCCATGAAAGATTCGCCTTAGGTTTGCCATAAGTTCGAAATGACTTGAAGGCACACAACAACAAGGCTAATTCAAAGTATGTAAAACTGAAGAAATGAATAGTGACTAATGGCATTGACCTGGTCCATTTTGTTGTTTGTTTTAGAACAAGTTTTTAACTGCTCTAGCTTGCTTGGCCATAAAATCCATGAGGCGATCTTGGGCAAGTCACAGGCTCTCAGCCTCAGGGGAAGGCAATGGCAAACCTCCTCTGAACAAATCTTGTGAAGAATGCCACATGAGAGGATTGCCTCAGGGTCACCATAAGTCGGAAGCGACTTGAAGGCACACAACATCAACAAGAAAATCAGGAAAGAAAGATTTCTTTTTCCATTTTGGCCCATGGTGTTACATCTTCCTCTTCTGTTGAATACCAACATTGTTCAGTTCTCTGTAAATCTGCTCCTTGTCTACTTATCATCCTATTGTGCCGTGGGGAACATCAAGTGGCTGGTTATTAAATCCCAAGAAATCAAGTGGCACACTGAAGGTGCTGAGAAACAATTATGCACCACCCAAGAATGTGCAACTGAATGACTAGAATCCTGTTGGACGGTGCCAATGAGAGTAGACCCACTGAATCAATTGCTGGATGGTGAGTTTCAGCACAGCTGATTCAATGGCTCTCTTCCAGTTGGGATCAACAATTGGATTTAGGCCCATATGAAATTGTTATACCTGTGGAACTCTGCCTATATGAGCATGAACTGAATACCTTCATTGCACAGTGGCCAGCAAAGCAGATCTGCACATTTAAAAGAATGTACACAGGATACTGGCTGTATTCACCCAGTCCTTTTCTTTAATAAAATTGTTGTATTAGCTCAGATTGTGAATGACCTAAGTAATGGGTGAGATTCATGCCGGACTGCAGTTTCCTGCAGCTCTAGTTAGCATAGCCAATGGTGAGGAATAGCCAATGGTGAGGAATGCTGGGAGCTGCAATCTAACCATATCTGGAAGGTCTCAAGAACTCCACCCCTGGTCTATGATGTAATTTCGGAGGGATCCAGCCTTCTAGCAAACTCAATTCCAAAAACAATTCAACTCAAAGCTATTTTTCAGAAGTCAAATTTATCTTCAGAATGCAAATTAAAAAAAAAACAACAACACCAAAACACAATACCTACAAAATATCTAAAATCATCACTTGAGAATGTACAAAAAAAAATCATCATAATAAAATTGCTTTACATAGTTTTCATAGTGAATTGAAACAATGGACAGGTGAGAAAGCTAGACTAAAAGACATGTTAACAGTGAATAATAAATTACAGTTCTAAAATTTAAAAAAGAAAGGAAAGCTATCACTATCAATATATTTTATAGAAGATGCTTATTTTAACTAGAATATCTCCCCATCTTTCTCATTAGTGGGAAGGGAAATGATGAAGATTCTTCAAATTCTGATTTATGTATTTCATTATAAATGTGTGTACCTCTTGCTAAAACATGAATACTACTGAAAATTCTTGGTTTGCTACCAAATGTAAAAAAGTAGAAGGGTGTTGATGGCTAAGTAAATGACTACTCCAAACCCATGCTGTTGCTGTATCTATGGTGAGGAGGGAAGGCATTTGTATGTTTTTTGAGGACATACAACATGGTTAGTGGTAAGAGGAGAGAGAAACAGGTTGGGAAATACCAAGAAGAGGAAAAGATAGAAGACACAAGTGTATTCTTCAAACTATTAAATCACTACTTCTTTGGATGTGTCTTGTCCAAATCTCTTTGGCTTGCATTTGGAACATCTGACTATTCATTGTGGCTGGAAACAAAATAGTGAATCTTGGCCTGCTATAGCAAAGTAATTCTTCTAAATCCTAAAAGCACTCTTAAGAAGAACCTTCTCATATCCTTCTTTTCTTTCAAATGTTGGAGCTGAAATCCAGGTCTATATTGTAATGACAAGCTGATAGTCTTTTCTTCAAGACTGATTCCAGACCCAGGCTAAATAGGTTATCTTCACACACAAAGACTCATTCCAAAAGTTTTTCGAGGCTTAGAGGTTTCCTAATATATATATGTGTGTTTAATAGACAAGTCCAAAAACTGCTTAATCTTGAATAAAATGAGTTTAATTCAGCTGAGTGAATTTCAAAACCAGTCAACTTAAACTGGTTTAATGTGAAGTCCTCAGGGTTAACTAGTTTGTAGCTCTTGACCTTTATTGTTATCCTCTACTTGAAAATTTTTTGCTGGCTTGGAGTTGCTAAAAGTGACAAATCTCTATTTCTTTCCAGGCTTGGAGTTGCTAAAAGTGACAAATACCACCCCTGCTTCCTGGTGGCCCCCATTTGAAGGGAAGTCAGCTGGGCTGTTCAGGTATCTTCGAAGTACTGGAGAAGCCGTCACCTCATATCTTGTAGGGCATGAAACCATGTCACATGTAGAGGACGTCTGCGTCTCTGACTGTTTGGTAACAGTGGTGGAAGATGTGATAATCTTGTTTCCAAACTCGTCCACCTCCTCATACTGCTCCGTCACGGTTCTAGTAGCCCCAAAGAGCTTTGACCCATCATGGCTAGTCTGAAGTTCTAGGATGCTTTTCTGCCTCCTTGGATTTGACGGGCTTAAAGCACACAAGGAAGATTTGGATGCATACTCAGAACCTACTCCTTGGATCAAATTTTGAGATGCATCCAGTTCCTTATCACCATTGGTACTAATGTGATGATGGAGAAGTTCAGGGCTGCTGAGATGCTGTTGCTTAATTAAACCTGCTCCTTTATGCATTCGGACAGGAGCTTGCTCACCTTCAGAGAAAGCCAGATTGCAGCCGTCAGACCTCACTGACTTACGTGGCAAGGAGCTAAAAATATCCCGGGTGGACACTTCATTTCCCATTGTCATTTCAGTATAATTTGATGAGGGGGACCTTACCAGTTGGGGTGACTCTCCACTTTTCCGTGCAGCAGACTGAATGGAGATGTAGGAAGGAGAAGAAGGTGAACTTGCTCGAGGCTGAATGCTGCGAGGAACTTCTAGCTCCATCTTAGGTGCCTCCTGCTTTTCTCTCACCTTTTCAGCATCCCAGCCTGAGTTCTGCATCCCCCTGTCCAGTTTGGCTTTGCTGGACACAATACTAATCTTACGGATGTTGTTCCCAGCTGCAAGGCTCTGAGAATTCCCAAGAGACTCTTTGAGAAGTCCGGAAAGTCCAGCAATGTCCGATTCAGATTTCAGACTTGAAATGGAACACAGAGCTTTCCTTATGGCCTCTTCAATATCCATGAGTCTGCTTAGGGTCTGCTCCTTTAAATGAATGATCTCAGCGCTTGCTCTCTCTAGATCTTCAAAAGCTAACTCCACAGAGGAAACACTATCAGCATCTTCCCTGACTTCTTTCATTTGTTCAGCCTTCTCTATTGTGGGCTTTTTAGTTTGGTGAGTCTTCTGATACACCACCCAGTCAGGGACATTCTCAAAGAAATTTCTCAACGTTTTCACATCCACCTTGGAGGTTTCCTCCTCAAACTCCTTCACTCGGGTTAGAATTTCCTGAAGTGCCTCCTGCCTTCGCAGGTTCTCAAATATCTCCATGGCTTCTTTAACATTGCCTTTCATGATCTCCTCCTTGTGAACAGACAGTCTCTTGCGACGTTCATCCTCAGTTTCTCTACAAGGTTTCCCCCGCATGATCACCACAGACTTTTGCTCCTCTGTGTTTTGTTCAGTCTTCCTTTCTGGATCTTTTAATCCTTTGCTGTGCAAAAACTGTGGTTCTTCAAAGAAAGGCTTTAATTGTAAAGGTGAAGATGCTGGAAAGGCAGGTTCCAACATCTCTGTTCTTGGGCTTGTTGTCTGGTTAGCCTTGAAACTGGAGGCTCCAGGTGCACCTGCACCATCTGTCTTTGAAGATGCGTTGTGTGTCGTGATGGCTCCTTTCCTCAGAATATTGGCATGGCATTTGGCAGAGAGATATGGCTTCCTTTGACCATTGAGGTTAGTGAGATCTGTTTGGAATGCAAGAGACAATGGAGGATCTTGCCTACTGGTTGAGGTACCTTCAGTTTCTGACTGGCAAGACTTGAGAAACCTTTCAGTCTCCTTTGTCTGATAGCAGCTCACTCCTTCAGAGCCATCTGCTCCACTTCTTACTGCCTCTGCTGAAAGCTTGTGGTCACCCAATTCCATTTTACTCTGCTCTTCTCTCTTTGCCTTATACATTTCTTCTGCCTCTTGCAAAGGGGTCTTGACAATATTTCTTCTAGCTCTTTTCTGAGACTGGAAGTCCTCAACTGCAGTAGACACAGATGGTGGAGACACAGGACTGGCTGTCAAATGTTGTTGGCATGCAGATGGCTCCCATATTTTGGCCCCACAATCTGCCTTTGCGTGGTTCGAGATGGGTGACGTCTTTGGTTGGCTTTGCTCAACCTGAGTCGGAGATTTGGGAGAGGAAAGCTGGGTCGCTTCCTTAGCTGATGTTCCTTTTTTGCAGCCAGCAGGGTGGGGAAGTGATTCTTTCAAAAGGAACTCTGGTTTTGGAGGTGGGACTGGTTTTCTCCTTGGTGGGGCAATCACTTCTGGCTTGGGGGGTAGTTGTGGTTTCTCTAAAGGCCTCTGATCACTTGGTTTGGCAGGGGCTGGAGGGAGAGTCTTAGGAACGTGTGGTTGGGCAAGTGAGGAACTCCCTAGAGTCTCCGCTTCTCTTTGTTTGGTTGAGTGGCATTCGATTCCCATCACTGAAGCTGGAGGAGGAGGAGGAAAGTCATTAACAGCCTGTGAGCCTGAAGCTACTACAGCAGCTGCCTGGTTACTAAGAGTCTGAGTCTCGTTTTTCTTTTTACAAATGGAATAGGACTGCCCTGCATTCCTGTATATCATAGCTGCTTTAAAATCTCCTTTGGAGACATTAACGTTAGACTTTTCCAGGGACTCAAGTGTGGCTCTTAAGTTGCCACGGACAACATCCTCTTTGTCTACTTGTCTCTGTTCTGCTGCAGCACTCTGCAGGGCTCTGATAGCTGTCTGTACATCCCCTCTGATTATGGCCTCTCGCTCTCGTTCTTCTGGAACGGAGTGCTCTTTGTAATCAGACTCAACAAAAGGATTTACATAGGGCTTGACTGGCGTGGCAGTATAAAGGCCATCCTTAATACTAAGGTCTGCACTAGGCCCATCTGGGCCATCCTGGCAGGCTGCAAATGGCAGTGCCCTTCCCTGCACTTCCTCAGAAGCACTGACCTTTGTGGGTGGCACTGTGCTCTTCTGAGGCACACTTGCATGGGACCTGGATGTCTCCTGCACTCTGAGGAAGGTGGTGTCGCTGGCTTGTTCTTGGCTGGTGGCTACACAGCCCTTACTCGGTCCTGCTGCCTGCACAGTGACTATCTGGGTGGTGGACTGCTGAGTATCTTCAGTTGTTTTCTGAAGCTTGCTCTGGAATTGGTGCTGGAGGCTTTGAGCTTCTGCGGTGGCAAGTCTGAGACTCTGCATAGCTGCTTGAAGATCACTCCCAAGAACTTGTGTTTGGGGCTGTGTTGCTGTCTGGTTGACTGGCCCTACTGGGGAACAATGGATAGCCCCACCTGTAACATCCTTCTGCTCTGTTACCTTGGTAGAGGCTGTTCCCTCTTTTCTCTCTCCCTGGATTATTTTCTCTTCTCTCACTACTCTGTTGCTACCATTCTGTGTCTCTAGCATGGGCTGGATAGGCAATTTAACATGCCCAGGAATTTGATTTTCCTTCCCTATCACTGGGGTTGGAGATTGCACAAGACAATGCTCAGTAGAACCTAACTCACTTGCATGCAGTGCCTCCCTTCCTAAAGCCCCCTCTTTGCTCTTATACACGAACGCTGGCTTAGCCCCACTGATATCCCCCAATATCACATCTGCTGTTTTGGTTAATGCTTTTCCCTCTAGTAGCTGGGCAGGTACCTTGGCCTCTTGCACAGTTTCCATCAGCTCCTCTGTTGCTTGGGAGGAAGCGAGGGACTCTATCTCTGATTCCCTTTGGAGATTCTGTAAGTAGTCAAGATCTCCCTTCTCGATGCAGCTGGTGTACAATTGGACATTGCCTTTCTCATTCTCTTCTCGTTGGATGGTAGCTGCTGTCTTGTTCTCTTGGGAAGAAGCTAGCAGATTCCCAATGGTTGACTTCACATCTCCCTTAATCATTCTGCGCTCTTGAGCAACATGATGGAGGAGGGAATAAATGGTTATCTTGGCTGACCCTGTCTCTGTCTCCTGCATCAGAATTCCTTTCTTGATTGAGGTGTCTTGATTGAGAAGTTCTTGGAGAGTCTTTGCCACATCATCCTTTATGTCCTCTCTGCTTTTCTCAACCTTGCTAGGATCCAGCAACTGCACTGGGCTGACTCGGATGTTCCCATTCTCTTCTTCCTGCACCAACTCCCCACAGGCCTCCATGTTGCTCCTCTGAAGTAGCTGCAGCAAGATTTTTTGCCAGTTGCCTCTCATGACTTCATCCTTTTGGATTTTGGGTCTTCCTTGAACATCAAGATTATATTTGGCCATTGTGACACTCTCATTGTCATTGGCTTCGATAAGGAGGCCATCATGTTGGATCACTTGATGAGAGGAGAGGACATCCAGAGTGTATGTAACAGTTCTCACTTTTTCTTCCTTTTCTTCACAGTGTTGAGAAGTGCTCAGCTTATCCAGAGGGGTACTTTCAAACAACCATGTTGTGCTCTTTACATCAGCCTGATGAACCACCTGGAGGGGATCATCACTTGCAGAGGCCTCTGTGTCTTTCAGGCTATCCATGGGTTGAGTCTCGAAGAGCCAAGTGCAGCGCTTCACATCTCCTTTATGGATATCCTCCCTCTGTACTGTGCTCAGGCTGGGGGTGGTGTCTGATTCTCCTTTCAGGGAGTCAATAGGCTGGTTTTCAAAAAGCCAGGTGGATGTCCTAACATCTCCTTGTTGAACATCACTGACACTGACCATCCTCACGTACTTCTTTTGACTCAGTTGCTCTGACTCAAAGAGTTGCTTGTTAGACTGGACATCTCCCTTCTGCACATCATTGATGGTCCTCAAGACAGGCCTTTTTTCTTCAGCAATGGAATCTAGAGGCTCTGTTTCAAACCTCCACCTGGCCGCTTGGACATCGCCCTTCTTAAAGTCTTCCTGGGTGACAGCCCTGATCAAAAACACCTCCTCATCTTTCTTTATCTGATCCAAAGGTTTGGTCTCAAACTGCCACCGGGCACCCTTCACATCACCTTTCATGATTTCTTCCTTCTTCACAGACGTAACTTCATGGTATCCTCCCTCTTTGTCCTGGATAGCATACAAGGGACGGGTTTCAAACAACATGGTGCAGGACTTGATGTCAGCTTTATTCATTGTGTCTTCCTGGATCTTCTTGATTTGCATTTCATTCTCTTGGTCATGGATCTGATCTAAGGAGTAGGTTTCAAAAACAAATCTTTTCCCCCTGACATCTCCACCCTGGATGTCCTTTTGCAGGGCCACCTCTTGAATACCCTCCAAGCTGCTTTTAAGGGTATCCATAGGGCAGTTTTCAAAGAGCCAGGTAAACTTGTGCACTGCCCCTTGTTCAATGTTTCCACTTGCTGGGATATCAGTATCCTTCTTGTCTGTGCTTGGTTTATGAGCTGAATCCAAAGATTTGGCTTCAAAGAATTCCTTCACCCTAGACACTTCTCCAGACTGCATCTCTACACGGCTAGAGTACCTGATTATTTTTTTGGTACCATCACCAATCATAGTATCACTGGTCAAGGGTTCTGTCTCAAAAAGGTGCCTGACAGTTTTCACATCTACCCCTTCTAATTCATCTTGGCAGTAAGTTTTGCTGACCTGCAGATATCGTTCCTCCTGGCCTTTCAAGGAATCCAAAGGCTGTGTTTCAAACATCCATGTGTATGACTTAACATCTCCTTGTGGAACAGGTTCTTCTCTGTCCTGCTTCTTCCCCTCCTTCTCATACAGGGTGTCCATTGGATGTGTCTCAAACAACCATCTGCAAGTCTTCACATCTCCTGTGGATGCGTCACTTTTCTCAGAGCTGTTCTGTTCTGCTGGGTTCATTTGGCTGTGGATGACATCTATGGGTTGTGTTTCAAAAAGCCACTTGGCAGTTTTAACATCTCCAGCCACCACTTCCTGTTTTGTGATACCTCTAACAAGGGCCACCTTTTGGGAACTGTCATCAAACTGATCCAGAGGTTTGGTTTCAAACATCCACTTGTAGTTCTTAACATCTCCTCCTGTTACTTCTTCTTCTCTGCTCACAGATGTGACTTTGTGGAAATTTCCAAAGCTATCTTTGATGGCATACAAAGGTGTTGTCTGGAACAGGGCCTTGACATTCCCAGGGTGTATTTCCTCTCCTTCCTTGACGTCCTCCTCAGTGCTCACCTGCCTAATGCTATCTAAAGGCAGGGTCTCAAAGAGACTCTTGAAGGCTTTCACGTCACCTTTCTCCACCTCTTGAATGTTGGGGGTTGACGTATCTCCAGGTAGAGGTTTGGCAATGCTCCCCAAAGGGCAGGTTTCAAAGACATGCTTTGTTTGCTTCACAGCTCCTTTCTCCTCATCTGAAAGCTCGACTTTCTTTAAATGCCCAACTTCAAAATTATCCTTCAGTGTTTCCATTGGTTGTGTTTCAAATAACCAAAGAGTTGATTTCACATCTCCTTTGACAATTTCTTCTTTGGCCAGATTGTTGTCAGAAGCTTCTCCTTTCAGTGTGTCAAGAGGTTGAGTCTCAAAAAGCAAGCACTGCTTACTAACATCAGCACCTTGGATGAGATCCGGGGAAGGCTTGAAGTCAGCTTCTTCCACAGTAATTTCTCTGATGGCATCTAGAGGTTGAGTTTCAAACAGCCATTTTGCTCCACTGACATTTCCCTTTGCTGCCTCTTCTAGCGAGATCCCTCGAATGACTTGCACTTTGGATGTGTCCTTGTTGATGGTATCAAGAGGCTGTGTCTCAAAGAGCCAGCGAGCGGTCTTGACCATGTTGCTTTGTATTTCTTCTCTGCAGACAGATTTGATCTCATGAATGTTTCCCATTTTGTCTCGGATAGCACAGAGAGGCTCTGTTTGGAAGAGCTTGATGGTTTTCTTGACGTCACCTTTGAGCTCTTGGATTTCTGACTTGAGTTGTAGGATACTCTGCTCCTCCACTGAACTGCAGCGGCCCAAAGCATCTAAAGAATGAGTTTCAAAGAGCTGGGCAGCGCCTTTCACATCTCCTTTCTGAACAGGCTCTTTGAGAACTGCCTCTTGTAAACTGCTCTCATCCAAATACATTTTGTTCAAAGCATCAAGTGGCTGAGTTTCAAAAAGCCATCGGGCTGTACGCACATCACCTTTGGTTTGTTCTGTCTCAGATGCCTTGTCTGAAGTCCTATCTCCATTGGGCAGCTGGCCTTCAAATCTCATGGATCTGTTTTTCACATCGCCACTTGGGATGGCTTCCTCCTCTGTGAGCTTCTTAGCAGCTTGATGTTCTCCAATAGAGTCTAGGGTCCAGTTCTCAAAGATCCAGCGCATGGATTGAACTTCCCCAGGAAGCACTGCATCTAGGCTCACTGAGGCCTGTGCATTAGGGTCATCTGTGCTCAGCATCTCAGTCAGATCCTCTTTCACAGCCTCTTCCAGATTTTTCCGGAGCTCGGGATGCATATGGCGGTAAAGCCTTTTCAACTCATTGACTTGACGCTGTTGGTAGAACTTAGAGAAGGTTTCTTTTGGAGGAGGTAGGGGGAGTGGGCTGGAATCCTGACTCCTAGTAATGGAAGGTGCACCTGGAGCAGAATCCTGAGGAGGAGGAGAAAGATGAGGTGGCAAATTCTCATCTACTTTCTTGATGTCAGCTTTGGGACACACGTCGTTCTGAGCCTCTGCCATCTCTAAAGAAACAGCGTGTGAAATGTCAGCTCAGTTTCTCCATGAAAGTTTCTCTTGTTAGTGACAAAGGCCAAACTCATGCAGCAGCTTGGGTTAATTATGCAGATACGCAGGTATACTCCATACCTCCAAAGCACACCAAACATTACACCACATCAAACTTCTCTACTAACACATGCCATGGCTGGCTTGTGATTAATGATGTTAGGAAATGTCTAATCACAGCAAGACACTGTAAAACAAACTCAATCCAGGCCCTGGTCATTTTGCTTGGGCACCTAATTCCTATTTCTATGTTTAATGGGAGAGTAAAAAGGTTTATACCATGCCTATTGTTAGCCTATCAGACACTACGAACCTAGACAAGGTATTGGAGCCATTTAAGGAAAGTCAGGAAATGTGCCATTCCTACCATGTTCATGGATGTATTGCTACTACCTGTTGCTCTTGAGTGTAGGCTATCCAATGTTCTGTAAAGTATACACTCTGGAGGGTTTATGCTTTGGAGTGAAATGGGGCTTTCTTGGGCCAAGTCTGTGGATGCTGGGTGGTAGGTGACAAGAAACACACCTGTAACATTGACTGTATAGAGAGATGTTGACTGAGCAACTTTTGTGATCTTGCAATCATCTTACAATCTTAGATGCTCTTGAACAGCTCACTGGCCTAAAAGGATTAGAACAGACCCACTGAATCAACTGGATTTTCATATGTGTTGACTCATAATTCAACAATTCAATGGGCCTACTCTAGTTGGGATTAACCAACAGCATTCTGGCCAATGAGTGTGTTCTGTGTAGAAAGAATAAGAGCTGAAATGTAGGGATAGCTTGTGTGGATGGTGTCTTTTGGGAGACCCTGAAATATACTCTATTTGGAGCAGTTTTTTTGGAGGAAAGGTCTCAAAACCCCCCCAAAAAATTGGGATGAAAAGAAGTATTATTATTTTATTTTATTTTATTTTCTTATATCAGGCCTTTCTCCCAATATAGGGACTCAATACAGGGACTCAATGTAGGGATTCCCAATATAGGGACAAAGTATACCCCTTTGGTGAAAAAATGGTGCTGAAGCAGAAGTAGATTATGTTATTTGCAAGCATGGTAAAAAAGAAAAAAAAACAGGTGGTGAGGAGACTGTTTTTATGCCCCTTGTAACCTGAACTTTGGGAATGCATTCACTGAACATGCTCTTTCGTATGAATCAGATTGCTTCAAAAAGGAATGTTTATCAACTGCATACCTCAATCAATTCAAGAGAGACAAGGCTCAGAACATGGATGGCAACAGTTTACTACTGACAGAGTGCTTGTAATATTGTTTTTAAAATACTTCCTCATTTAGACTTAGGATGACTTAGAGTCACCCCTGAAAGCCTGGGCTGGACAGTGTCACTGTCTGATTTCGGTCAGTGGCTCTGATGTCATTGGTCATAATTCAAAACACAGCAGCCAGATTAGTTACTGGTGTATCTAGGAATGATCATATTTCACCAATATTAAAATCTATTGGCTGCCAGTTAGTTTCTAGACAAGGTACAAAGTATTGGTTATTACCTTTAAAGCTACATGGTTTGTGTCCAGGTTACCTAAAAGATCGCCTCCTCCCATATACTTTGCCCCATACACTCAGGTCCTCTGGCAGACATTTATTCCAGGCACCCAGGAGAAGGTTGGTAACTGTCACCCAAAGGACTTTTACTTCAGCCACCCCTAGACTGTGGAATGACCTGCCAGAAGAGATTCAACAGCTGCATATGCTGCCTGAATTTAAAAGACCAATCTCTTCCAGCAGGCCTATCCAGATTACTTTTAAATCATTAATTTTAAACTATGGACTGATTGTTTTAACATGTATTGGTTTAACTGGTTAATGTGTATTTAACTGATGTTATGTGTTATATTTTAATCTATTGCTATTCCTCACCTCAATCCATGGGGAGAAGTAGGTAAGATAATAATAATAATAATAATAATAATCATAATAATAATAATAATAATAATAATAATAATAATAATAATAATAATGTAATTGTGGCAATCAGCACCTTTAGTTGCTGGATTCAGAGTGGATGCTCTGCCTCACTGGCTTCAGATCTGTCACCTTCTACTATAGTTTGGAGGGAAGATGCTTTCAGTGTGCTCCCATCCTAGAATGCACTGGGCCCTGCCTCTTTGCGATGGCTGTTGACATTACCCATTTATGACCTCTAAGCCCATGCCATCTCCCAGAAAGAGAAGACAAGGTGTGTAGAAGTTACTACTTATTCTCTTTGTTGTGTGTCTTCAATCGTTTTCTGACTTATGGCAACTCTAAGGTGAATCTATCATGGGATTTTTTTTTTTTGGCAAGATTTGTTCAGAGGGGGGTTGCATTTGCTTTCTTCTCAGGTTAAGGTCCTGTCTACACAGGCAAAAAAAGGCTCATTCCCCCCTTTTCTGGCATCATCCTGTTCAACTGACACACACTGGTTCTGGTGTGAGTAGTCTGAATGACATCTGGCATGTTCTGCACCAGAACCAGTGAATAACAGACTTACAACAGATTTTCAAAAACATACCTGCTCCTCTGGATCTCCTGGGAAGATCTAGAGTCCTTGGTTCCCATGCTGCTGCAGCTGTTTGCATGAGTGTCAAGTTGCCTGGTGCATCTGTTGCAGCAGTAGGTTGCTCACTTCTGAGGTCAGGATGATGGACACAGCAATGATACATTCTGGCCGTCTTGTTCTGACCTCAGAGTAAGCAACCCATGGCAGTGGCAGATGTGCCGGACAAGTCAGTGAGACACTTGTGCAGACAGTTGTGATGGCGGGCAAACAGAGGGCCAGGTAATGGGGTTAGCTGCAGGGTCAGGATATTTCAGGCTGCCCCTTGTGTATCCTGGCTTGTGCAGACAGGGGTCTGAGAGAGTGTGACTTGCCCAAGGTCACCGAGTGAGTTTCCTTGGTCAAGTGGGGGATTCAAACCCTGGTCTCCAGAGTCACAGTCCAGCACTCAAACTAGTACACCATGTTGTTCTTCACTATTCTCTTAATGTTTGCTTGCTCCGCATGGGCAATGAACAAGCAACAAAAACCAGAAGTAATAATGCAATAGATACTGCAGGGGTTAGCAATAGATCCTTTGCTGATAGGTGATCAGTGACCTAGAGAATGGGTACCAATGTCAACCATCCTTCCTAGAGGAACATAATACAGTTTTATGCAGGTAAATTTCTCAATCTTTCCCCAGTAAACCACAACCTGGCCCAGGACATTAAAAATAAATAGATGATGAATTATCTGTAGTGGAAACCAAACAGCAAGCGACTTTAGTTTCAATTCATTTTCAACATACAATACAAGTACAACTGTATTAGTCAAGTTTTAAACACATGGTTATATTGACTGCCAAGCTAATCACGCAACTGGCTGTAGAGATACAGTTAGATAGCTACACACCCATCTTCATAAAATTCCCTACCTTCTTTGCTTTCTGGTAGCCAAGAGAATTAAAAGTGCTCTTGCGTTTAAATTTCTGAATGAAAGAGAATAACAAAGTTTATGTTTGTATTTGCTGCAGGCACTTATGTATGCAAGCAAGTATATATTCTTTAAGAGTTACTTTTTTGTATGACAACTCCCAGACAGGATGGCCACTAGCTTTGATGGCAGAGGTGTTCTGGCAAATATTTCCAAGTCTGTTTGTAGGCTTTTAAACTATCTCAAAGTGAGCATCACATTCAAGTGCTACCAAGATCCCTTTGCATACTGATGTTCCAGTCCAGCACAGTTATGCCTCTTATTCAAATTCAGTGTAGATGGAAAACAGTATTACTTTTGTATGTTTTTAATTGTACTGTTCTTTTAAATTGAAAGCCACCCTGAGTCCCAGTTGGTTGTGTTTTTTTTGGGGGGGGGAGCAGGATACAAATAAATGAATACTATAGACACATCTCATATCTGTGGCCAATGCACATTGGATGTGCCCGATGTGGATTAGAAGTGTCTGGTGTGTATTGGAGCACTCTTGCCCAGATGTGCACCTTTGAAATTCACAGCTGTATTTTCTTGCATTTCTGCAACATAGCTACAGGATCATAAAGTTATGAAATGTAGATGGTGGTGTAGAATTGTGCATGAGTTTAAAACTATACTGGACTCGCTCTCCTTTCTTCCTCTATAGCTATATGAAAGGCCTTGCGGAAATACTTGCAGTGGGTCAGAAGCACGAGAGAAATGTAAAGCATGAGAAACTTACGAGTTCTGGCAGACCACTGGCGTGATCCACAGCAACAGCTGCACAAGACAAATAGTGAGTAGATCTCTCCTTCACAGAAGGGGAAGAGGACAGCCTGTGTCCTTGGAAAGGTACGTGTCTTCTGTTATCTGAATCACCTAAAACTCCCAGTGTCCTCTCATCTGGAAGAGAGACAGGCAAACATATGTGTAAAGATACATGCCAGCGTTCCAGCATCAGACAACAAGATATCAGGCTGTGTAAAGGGAAGGCTTATGATCTCCGTTGGAAAAGTGGCTGTACAGTTTACCCTCCACATCCATGGAGTCTTTATCCACGGATTCAACCATCCATGGCTTGACATTATTCAAAACATATATAAATTCCAAAAAGCAAGCCTTGATTTTGCCATTTTCTAGAAGGGACACCATTTCACTATGCCACTATATTTAATGAGACTTGAGCATCCACGGATTTTGGTATCTACAGGGTGTGTGTGTGTCCTATCATGTGATATTTGTGTAATGTTTTTAGGCAGGGAAGGTACGTTTTAATAGCAAATTAATTTTTGTTAAAAAATACATAGTAGGCATGCTCTGAACCGCAAGGTGGCTTTTTGCTATTTAATAGCAAATTAATTTTTTTTTAAAAAAATACATAGTAGGCATGCTCGGAACCACAAGGTGGCTTTTTTGCTGTTTGCATCTGACAGTGCAGATTCATGCAAATTCCAGTATTCTCTGTATTTGTGTGTCTGTGTTGTTGTTGTTGTTGTTGTTGTTGTTGTTGTTGTTGTTGTTGTTGTTATCCTGCCTTCCCCCCAGTTTGGGACTATGTAACAGCAGATTTTAATAAATAGTTAAGATTAGCAAAATACAAAAGATACAAAGTAGTTATACGATCAAATAGATTAAACTCCATTAAAAACATAAACTATTTTTAAAAGCACAACAAAGATAGATAGATAAATAAATAAATAAATAAATAAATAAATAAAGTAAATACATAAATAAATAACCAAAATACAAATAGAAAATCCTGCCCATGGTTTATGTGGGTCAGTCCTCAAATTCCTGTTGAAACAACTTCACCTGCTTGCCAAAAGAGTATAGGGAGGGTGCCAGTCTAATCTCCCTCCAGAGACCAGGGTTCGAATCCCTGCTTGGCCATGGAAACCCATTGGATGACCTTAGGCAAGACACACTCTCTCTCATTCTCAGAGTGAGGCAAGGACAAATCTTCCCGGAACAAATACCGCAAGAAAATCCCTGCCAAAAACCTTCTTGGCTATCTCCAGCTAAACTCCCAACAAACTCTTTTTGCTTTTGTCTGAACTGAAACCTGTTCCTTCAGAAAGAGATTCCCAGCCATTCAGCTTTTTCATGAGAGACAGTGTGGTATAGTGGTTTGAGTGTTGGACTACAACTCTGGAAACCACTCATCCCCGCTCATTCATGGAAACCCACTGCGTGACCTTGGTCAAGTCACACACTCTCAGCCCCAGAAAACCCCATGATAGGTTTTCCTTAGGGTCACCATACATCAGAAACTACTTGAAGGCACACAACAACAACAAGAAGAATGACAAGCATTTTCATATACCATCAGTTAGACGGTAATGGAAAAACAGCACAATAACATTCACAATAATCATCAAACATGTAATGGTAGATTTGGCCACAGAAATCCATGCCTCAATGGTTGTCCAGAATACTATAATGTGTTCTGTGCAAAGCTGCTCTTGTCAAAATGTCCAGAAACCAAAGATGGAGTAACCAAATGCAATAGCCAGCCTGTTGTCCAGTATGCATTTTACAAACCATATAACATTAGTCTTGAATCCACTTTACTGGCTTCCAGATTGTTTCTCAGGTAGAAGTGCTGACCTATAAAGCAATAAATGCTTGGAGGAATAAGACATCTGAAGGCCATCCTCTAACAATTATAATCATTAGAGGCCCATTGTATTTCTCACTATCCAGAGAATTTGGGTTGGCGGATACACGAAGCAGGGCCTATTTTCTAGAGAAACTTTATTATGCCTTTCAATGCTGGATTTCAGGAAGGAGTTATTAATCTATCAACTAATATTTGATAGATTTTTTTTAAGGATCACATTCCTGTTTTAGTTGTTTGCTTTGGAATATTAGTGTTTTAGCACAGTTTATTACTATCCTTTTCCTGATCCGTGTATTAAAAGCAGGCAGGAAAGAAAGAAAAAGGAAGAAAGAAAGAAAGAAAGAAAGAAAGAAAGAAAGAAAGAAAGAAGTCTTCCTAAAATGAACTTTGTATTCCATCATATTCTAGCTATGTAGCCCCCACAGTAACCTGAAACTATTTTTGAGACATTTAAAATAACTTTGTGCTTTCCCAGTTAAAGCAAATTGCTTAATTTTTATTTTTGTGAGTGTGATAATGCACTTTTAAAATGTCTTTCTGTGTTTCATTGCTCTTTTGTTGGGGACTTGTGCTTCCTTTTCATTGGAACAACAGAGACTACAAAAATACACGTGTGGCATCAGTCATAAGAGACAGAAATATATATCCTTCACAATTTTTGTGTGTGTTAATACATGGAAATAGGGACCACTCCCCACTTCAGTGTATTTGTAAAATAAATAGCTGAGAATTTTTGCATGTATTTTGTATTCGAGCGTCTTCACCTGCAGAGACAGCCTTGGATGAGAAACTGCGTTGAGATCAATTGATGAGGGGTCTTGACATTTATGAAATCTCAAAGCAGCTGAAAATACCAAGTGGAACTGCAGGAATGCCTTTTTCCTCTTCTTCTAGCGTGTGGCACATTCATCATGTGCACCACTGACGCAACAATGCAGCCACCCATGGCCCCAGGGAGTCTAAGCATCCGGAGCTTGAGATATCCGAAATACAAAGCTATCATCTTTGGCCTTTTGCTGAGAAACAAACCTCTTTGTGGGGTCTGCTTTTATAAACCCTATTTCCAGTTACTTTTACATCTCTACTTCCCAAAGCTGTGCTACTGCCCAAGGGTTTAGAGGTGTGTCCTTGGGTTGCATGGTTCCAGGGCCAGGACTTGCATAATGCCATTTTTACTTATTAATTTATTGAAAGCATCCACCTATTGGCTCTCAACCCACTAGGGTAATGCACAATGGATAAAAAGTATTGTTGTTGTTATTCTTTTATCTATTTCGTGGCTTTTGCCCAAGGCTAGGTCTCAAGGAGACTTACACATTTAAAAGAAAAACATTAAAAACAACAACAACCCAACATTAAAACCCAATTAATCTACTAACCATATTAAAAATATATACTTTAATTTTTTTTAAAAAAAAAGTTAAACAATACAAAACACAACTCTTACAGCACTTTCCTGAAAAGCCTTCAATTCTGAAAGCCTGTCTGAATAAAGAAATATTTGCCTCCCAACAGACGGACAAAAAGAGGTGGCCATTCTAGCCTCCCAAGGAAAAGAGTTGCAAAAGCTAGGGGCAGACACTAAGAAGGCCTCCCTTTATATGCCCACCAACCGTACCTGTGAAAGTGATGGGAATGAGAGAAGTTACTCTCCTGTGGCTCTCAGGGTCTGGGCAGGCTCATATGGGGAGATACAGTCTGCCCAATAACCTGAACCTAAAAAACATTACAACTCTGGCTAAGATCCTATATTATGATTGCGTAGTATAAATCTATACCCATGTAGTTACATGCTCAGTGTGCAGCCTTTGAGCACCTTTGTAGCACTTTTGAGACTAATGGAAAGAAACAAGCTGGTTGCATGAGCTTTCGTAGACTTGAGTCTACTTCCTCAGATGCATGGTGTAGTTACATGATGGTGGCACGTATTTATTTATTTCAAAGATTTATATCCCGCCTTTCTCCCACAATGGGATTGGAGGTGGGCATCACTAGGGGGTTCAGGGAGTGCAGAGTGCACAGGGTGACCCCTTAGAAGACGGCTGACACTCGGTCAGGTCCTCCTTCTGCTGCAGGGTGGGAAGGGGTTAGTGCACCTTTGCTGTGGTCTTCAGGAGGAAGCTGCCACCATGGCAAAGAAGAAGGGCGAGCACGCCTGTTCTGTCACGTTCCTCTGTCTCACTTGGGTTTTTGGTCACCCCACCAGCAATCTCACTGACCGGTTGACACCAGGTCTGGGGATGCCACCGGGTTGAGCTACAACATGTTTCTGCTGCATAATGGCATTGGCTGAGATGTTGCATTGCCTAATGTAGCAAACGATTTCTTCAGGCTGAATTCCACTGTGACTACATGGCTCAGCATCCCCAGGACTCATATAAGCTTATCGCACGGCACTTACAGGAACGGGAACGGAACAGGTGGAGAACACATGTTACTACACAGGAGAACACCACCGATGCCGCCGTAGTGCGTTGGACTATTCCCCATACTCAGATGCCGACTGATGGCATCTTGCACCAACATCTGACAGGGTCTCAGCAGGTGATTCATCATTTTGCATTTAACTACCAAGCATAGCCAGTCGTTTCTCTGATCCCCCACATTTTCCACCAGCCACGGCTATGCAAGGTGCAGGGGAGACTATTGCAGCAAGTCCTTCCTATCCTCTCCCTCTCTGCTTACTTAACTGAATGCAAGCTACTTTTGCATTTTGAACTCAGTCTGGAGGAAGTGAAATAAATGGAAGACAAAGGAGGAAAGTGGGAGGAGGAGAGAGAAACAGGGGCATTTTAAAAGTAGTTAACAAGTGAGACATCAGAGGATTAAATCAGGACTGTCCCTGCCAAACTGGTAGAATTCAAAGACATAGCTGTGCTAGTCTGGAAAGAAAGAAGTTGTTAGCATTAGCTTTCAAAGAGTTGAGCCTATAGATATCTGTAGGGTATATAGTTACAGAAATTAATTGTTCCAGCTCAGGCACTTAATTAATTGCAACAATTGGGATGATGCAGTTTTCAATCCTACACATAAATTGGAGGCAAGAGCCCTAAATCTACAAATATCTAAAAATAAGCCAGTTTATCCAAGAAAGTCTTTCTTCTTCCTTTTTTTTAAAAAGGAGAACAAAAGAGCAGGGAGAAAAAAAGAAGATATCACCAGTATATCTTCTAAAATAACACAGCGAGTGAAATCCCCTGCTTGTTCCTGTCCTACTATGCAGCGGTACATTTTCTGTAACTTGAAAAGCGGGTGAGCTCTCATTTTAAAATAGCTCAGGAATGTTAGAGCTGAATACTTAACTACTACACCATGCAACTGCTATGCCACTACAAATACTAAATCATGTAGTCATGAATCACAGAATTGCAAAGGACTGTTATCTCCTCTGAATGCACCCTTCCATTACCGTAATACCCAACCATTTGTATTAGACTGGATTCTTTTCTAGAATATATACAGTAGAAACAATCAAGGAAAACAACACCAAGTAAAATTCCATTTTGATTGCAAGGGAAAAAATGTTTTCACGTTGCTTCAAAAAGTACCTAGGGACTGACTTAAAATACCCTTCTCTTGAGTAAAACAATTTTGTTTTCATTTGTGGCCAGTCTCTGGAGAAATCCCTGCTTGTATATCATCCAGATTTTTGTGTGTGCTCTGTGTACCTTCAAGCTGTTTCCGATTTATGGCAATTCTAAGGTGAACCTATCATGGGGTTTTCTTGGCAAGATTTATTCAGAGGATGTTTGTCATTGCCTCCCCTGAGGCTGAGAGTGTGTGACTTGCCCAAGGTCACCCAGTGGGTTTCATGGCCAAGCTGGGAATCGAACCCTGGCCTCCAGAGTCATAGTCCAACACTCAAACCGCTATGCCACACTGGGTCTCTATCATCCATACTAGGGCTAGGCCAAAAGTGTTGATACTGCTTTAACTGTCATAGCTCCATCCTATGGAATCCTGGGAATTCTAGTTTGTTGCAGCACCAGAACTCTTTGACAGAGAAGGCTAAATATTTCACAAAAATACAAATCCCAGAATTCCACAGCATTGAGCCATGGTAGTTAAAGCAGTGTCGATCTGCATTAATTCTGCAGTGTAAATGTAACCTTCGTAGGGCTTTTTCAGGTTGCTCTAATGAAGTGTGAGTTCACAACGGAGCACACTGAGCTTTTATAGTAGTTGTTGCAGTGGCCAAGTAACATCACAGTATGGTCAAGGTGGCAAAATTAATGGCCAGAACCCTGTTGGGCAATTGCAAATACCTAAATACCCTAAAGGCACCAGATCCCATCTGATCTTGCAAGCTAATCAGAGTTAGCCCTGGTTAGCACTTGGATGGGAGACTGACAACAAATACCAGGCGCTGTAGGCTCTATTTCAGAGGAAGGAACTGGCAAAACCACTGCTAAGAATTCCTTGCTTAAGAAAACCCTATGAAAGTCATGAGGTCACCATAAGTTGACGGATCTAATGAATGCAGATGCACACATATACAGTTGCATTTGCAACTGCTTTGTATTCACGATCCCTTTGCAGCCCCTAGTTTAGGGGATTTGCAACAGGGATCCTTTTTCTGCCTGTTGCACTGGAGATTGCTGATGGGGGAATGGGAATTTCAGGCAGATGCTTCTTGATCTACAAGGGAACAGAGCCCTGCCAATTTCAGCGGCTGCTTACTGGTAAGTGAGGTGGGATGGAGGGTCATACCAGAAACTACAACATAAATCTATTATTATTATTATTATTATTATTATTATTATTATTATCATCATCATCATCATCATCATCATCCCACCTTCCTCCTGATGTAGGGACTGAAGGCAGCTAAACAGTCCAAGTTAAAACAAACACAAAGCTTTAAAAATACAAAGTTTAAAAAACAATTACAATTTTAAAAACATTACATATTAAAATCTAAAATTTAAAAACTCTCTATACTACATTGCTACATATTATATAATGGTCCTGTAGGATTTTGGCAATTATTTTAAAAGCAACTAAATAAGTGGGACATCAGAAGATTAACTGGGAGTGTCCTTATGAAATCAGGATGGAGGATAGTGACTAACAGTGGAATTCTGGCCCTGCTTAGATCTGCCAGGCTTGAACTCATTGCGAAGCTTCACTCTGCTTTCCAGGGAGGACTGTTTTCCCTCTGAGATAAATAAATGCCTTGGAGAAATGTCTTATTTGGATTATAACTCCCAGAATTCCCCAGCTAAATACTGGCTTGGGAGGAAGATATATATCTATATATCTATATATCTATATATCTATATATATATAGATAGATAGATATATTCATGCTGTCGATAGTTGAATCCATGGATGCAGAATCCATAGGTACGGAGGGCTGACTATCTCTATCTATCTCTATCTCTATCTCTATCTCTATCTCTATCTCTATCTCTATCTCTATCTCTATCTATACACACACACACACGCACACATATGAAAAGAAAACCTTGATATTGCCATTTTTATATAAGGGGCACCATTTTACCAACCCGTTCTATATAATGGGACTTGAGCATCCACTGATTTTAGTATCCATAGTGGGTCCTGGAACCAAATTCCAGCAGATACCAAGAGCCCACTGTATTCTGCCTGATGAGAGTTCTTCTAAGCATAAATGCACTGAAAGTTCATTATAAGTATTGTATTAAACAGGTTATACATCAAGGCAAACTAGACATGATAATAATCAAGCACTTGGCAATTGCTGCATTTTTTCCCCTTTGTTTAGTAAATAGCAGCCACAGAGGACTATCCATGGATTAGGACCACAACAGAGGGAGAGGAATTTTGCTGATCTTGATCTCCTCCTCTGTTGCTATTTGTATTCAGAAAAAAAATCACTTTTTTAAAGCACCAGTTTCTTTCTGTCCACCTCTAACATATACAGGTTGATTATCCCTTACCCAGAATTCCAAAGTCTGAAATACTCCAGAATCCAAAACTGTCCGCATGGGTGGCTCAAATACTGATACCTTTGCTTTCTGATGGTTCAGTGTACACTTTGTTTCATGCACAAAATTATTAAAATATTGTGTATAAAACTACCTTCAGGCTGTGTTTATAAGGTGTATACAAAACATAAATGAATTTCATGTTTAGACTTCAGTCCCATTTCCAAGATATCTCATTATATATATATATATATATATATATATATATATATATATATGCACATATTCCAAAATCCAAAACACTTCTGATCCCAAGTATTTCAGATAAGGCAAAATCAACCTGTATAACATTAGCTGGCAACACAAAATGAATGTAGCACCACACCTAACAGTGAAAGCTGAACAACTGTACGAGAACCATTTTCAAAGACTCATTTTTAAACATCCGAAGGATTGTCAGAACAAACTTGCTTTCTGCTGCTCCAAAGGTTAGGACTTGAACCAACATTCATTCACAAAGGAGGAGATTCCCACAAAACATTAGGAAGAGTTTCCTGAAGGTAAGAGATGTTCCAGGAAAAGACTACCTTGGAAGGTGTTGGACTCTCCTTCCTTGGAGGCTTTTAAATAGATGACCACCTCTTGGGCTGCTTTAGCAGTCCATTCCTACACTTGGCAGGGAGCTGGATGGCCCTTGGGGTCCCTTCCAACTCCATGAATCTTTGATTCACATAGGCAGCATCAGCTAGTTTGGCCTGGGCGATCATTTTCTGCATTGGTGCAAGAATTAATCATCATTGTTTAACACACTGAGTTGCAGTGCCTCAAACCCCAAAATAGCTTCTATTCCTAAGAATGTTGCGGCAATGATCATATTAGACCCAACAACTAGACGCCAGCAACATGAGAGAGGACAGTATATCTATCAAAACTCTTCTTGTTGAGGGATCTTTTTGGGGGGCTGATTTTTTGGCTAATCATTTTAAGATACCCTTTCACTTCGCCCCCTTCCCTTCCCACCCTTTTTCACTGCTGCAAACCTGGCACCCAGCAATGGCACCCACCTGTTATCATCGGTCATCTCCTTACTGGGACTGGATGGAAGTAACTCCACTGCTCAGGCCTGGGCTGCCGACAGATTGAATTCTCCTCTCAACAAAAACGAAGCTGCAAGCTCAGCTCCAGGCCTCTCTGCTAGCGATGGCCAAGAGTCTGTCATCAGCTTTGCTGATGAAACCATCTGCCCCAAACAAATAGAGCCGCTACGCAAAACCCTATTGTGTCACTACATAAGCCCTGCTTGGGCAATTCCCAATCCCAATCCTGCTAGATTTCTCCCTGGCAGTTGAAATGATCAGCCGCCCTAACATAAATTCAGTACTTCCCAGCTAGGGTTTTGCTTCCAGAACTTGGGAGTGTCAGCTGGGGGATCCTGGCAGCTGTAGACCCAAAAGACAGCTCTTCAGGTCAAAACTCCATCAACATCCCATAGGTATTTCGCCTTCAACAATTTTGAAATTCAGCGCGATGGTTGCTTTCGACAGAATCAGAACCATCAAGTTGGGCGAGACCTCAAAGGTCATCAAGTCCACCCTCTCCCAAGGCTACAGTTTCTATCAAAAGGAACATTTGCCATCCTGCAAGGCTGCCTGTTCCACTTTGCCTCTGATACAGCAGCTCCTGCTTAGGACTCCTCCCTCCCATGGTCTAAGGGCTTGTCTACACAATTAAAATATTCTTCATTCTATTTGAATAGGATGTGATCCCACCACGCACCATTCAGAGGCTTTATGCAAGTTTGTGGGGTGGAGGGGACTCCTTAAACTCCAGAAAAAAAGCTTCATGGTTTTTACTGGAGTATTTGTGAGGATGTGCACTCTCAAATGTGTGGTCCTCTGTCTTGGATGGCTGCACATTTTTGGCAGAGGGAGGGAGAAGAGGTGTGAATAGATGCAGATATGCACAGGAAAGTGAAGACAATTCAGCACTGATGCAAACATGTGTGAATATCTGCAGCAATTTGCAGAATACATCTATGTGTAGGTTAACCCTACTTCTCTCTCCCACGCCCTTCTTCCCTCTATACTACAGGATCTCAGGTAATACTTAGATTTCTCGGCCAAACATTTTTATTATCTCACCAAACTCCCCATCACAGGATTCCATAGGATAGAGCCATGGCAGTTGCAGTGGAATATATTGCTATAATTGTGTAGTGTGAAGGAGCCCATTGGTACTGCCATTAATGATGAGACAAGAGGAAGAATTTGTTTCCAGGTAGAATTCAAAGTGCTGCCTATGACCCTTTCTATTTGAAGAACTATATCTCCCTACATGAGCCTGCCTGTGCTCTAAAATCTGAAGGAAAAGGCTTTCTCTTGGTCCCACCACCATCCCAGGCACGTCTAGTGAAGACCCAAAAAAGAGCCTTCTTGGTGGCTGCTCCCAAGTTCTGGAACTCCCTACCACAGGAGGTCCAGTTGGCCCCCTCCCTGCTGTTTTTTCCTTGGCAATAGCACTAGCACTTTACATTTCTCTACTGCTTCATAGCGAACTAAACACTCTCTTAGCCAATTGTCCCCAACAAACTGGGAACTAATTTACTGACCTACGAAAGCATGGAAGACTGGGTCAACCTGGAGCCCTGTGGGTTCGAACTCACAACCTTGTGCCTGCAGTACCAGCATTTAACTATTACGCCACCAGGCTCCCTCATTTTTTTTTAATAAATACTTTTATAAAGACTTTTTTAAAAAAAATTTAAGGAAGCTTTTGAGTTTTAGTGTATTGGGGAGATAAAGCTTTTTATGAGGTGCAGGTGCAATGTTTTTATTCTATTATGTTTCTAAGCATATTTTAATGCTGTTTTAAAACTGTTTTAACTTGTATTTTTTAAAATAGAAATTAAGTTTAATTGTGTTTTAACTTTTGTATTTTTTAAAAATGTATTGTGCTTTTAAAATGTTGTACATTGACCTTGGATCCTGAGTTGGGCAAAAGGTGGAATAATTTATTAATTAATTAGGGATCAATGTCCACCAGAGCCTGGAAAAGTTCATTATCTTTTTTACTACAGGACCCAGAACCTCCCAGACATCCAGGGATGTGAATCTTGGTTATCATCATCCCAGATGCTGATGCTGCCGATAGTGAGGAGGACATCCCTGATAAAAGCTGATTCTAAGAAGGTGTGTTGGATTCAAACTCATCAAGCGTTATCAGCTAACAAGAAGATGTGGGTGTGGAAATTATGGAACTCTATCTGCCATGATTTGTCAGACAGCTTCGAAGGAACATCCTGGAATCTTAGGAATTCCAAGTATTCTTCCCTGCAGAGGAACAGTCCAGAGGTCAGGCAAGAGGATTTAAGACAGAGCTGAAAGTTCCTTCAAAGGAACGTATAGCTTTGAAAGGAGGGGACATGAAAAAATGGTCTGTGAAAAAATTGGCCTTTCCTTTCCTTTGGTGGCAGCAATGATGGTGGTCCCTTTCCCAGAGCGGTGTGAAATGTGTGGCTTTCTAGATGATGCTGGACTGCAACTTCCATGATTCTTCACCATTGGTCAAGGACGGGTGGCTGGGGCTGATAGGAACTGGAGTCAAACAACACATAGAGGGTCACACTTTTACATCAGCAGCTGATACCAGCGGCTTTCAGGAGATCTTCGTATTAGCTGGAGGCAACCCCAATATGTCCTTCAAATTATGTTATATTGTGATGTTGCATCGATGGGGGAGGACTTTGAACATCCATCAGAATAATGTGGATGGCTGAGTGGGAACATGCTCCTTTAAAATCTGAACAAGGCTGGCAAGTGAACCAGTGCCTGATTTCCTGGTGTATGTGTGCGATCATGCAAAAGTTGAACCAGGACATCCCCTGAAGCTAGACTTTCTTCCTGGTAGAAGAATAATTGTTCTTTAATTGTGCGAAATCTGTGTGCAGCCTTAGGAGTGCAGCCTTGGTCCTCTCTCTCTCTCGCAGCAAAGGCATGTCAGCCTTGACCGATGACACCCACATTCCAGCCCTTCCTTTTAATGGCCTGCCTATCCAGGGTATCTGCTGTTGATGGAAGTTAAGGAATTCACTCGCTGGCCTCACCCCCTAATCCCTCTCCCTTTTTGCTTTGCTGCAAGATAATTTGGGCCCTGACAAAAGGCTTGCTGAGCACCGGCGCCGCTCATGTGCCTGGCCTGGTGGAATGCGCATAGATGGGTAAGCAGTAATAATAGCTGGAGGGGAAGCCAATGTGGCAGCTTAATCGAGGTGGGTGGAGAGGGTGGACATGTGCTATGCAGGCCTCATTCCATCAATGGCTGGGTGCTCAACCCTCTTGCCTCCCTCCCTATGCGCTGGTGAGCCATTGTTCTACTCTCTGGCCCTTGATCCTGTCTACATTCCTGACTGAGCCATCCAGCATCACAGCCGGAGTCTCTGTTAGTCAAGGCAAGGGATAGAGGTGGGAATCCACCTAGTAACTCACTCTATCTCTGTGTGTTACCCCAACAGGATTCCCTTTTCTGCTATTGCAAAAGGTGGTATGCACTACCTTCTTGTGTAATGGTTTTTCCCAGGCTGTGCATTGAGAACTGGATGATGCCCTTACACAAGTCTATTCCCATGACCCAATTGGCCATTGATTGGCCTTTCCAGGGGAGCTTTCCTGCCTATCACACCTTTACAGCCATTGTCCTTCCTGATTTCCAATGCAAATAGTAGAGCTTTATTGGTTCAAATAGAATCCCAGGCTGCATCTACACTGCAGAATTAATGCAGTTTGATACCGCTTT
>CM034710.1:122507642-122525813 GCA_020142125.1 Phrynosoma platyrhinos | reverse complement strand
AAACTAACTCTAAAAATTCTTCCCTTCCTTTAGTTTGGATATTATTTCCTTTAGTTTGGATATTATTATTTGAATAGTGTTGGGCACTTCTGATCACAGAATCAGAGTTGGAAGAGACCACAAGGGCCATCCAGTCCAAACTCATGCCATGCAACCAAAGCACCCGCAAAAGAGATGGCCATCTAGCCTCTGTTTAAAAACCTCCACAGAAGAGACTCTACCATCCTCCGTGGCACTGCTTTCACTTCTCTTACTGTCAGGAAGTTCCTCCTAATGTTGAGGTGGAATCTCTTTTCTTGCAGCTTACATCCATTGTTTCTGGTCCTAGTCTCTGGAGCAGCAAAAAACAAGCTTGTTCCCTCCTCAATATGACATCCCTTCAAATATTTAAACACGGCTATCATATCACCTCTCAGCCTTCTCTTCTCCAGACTAAACATATCCAGCTCCCTAAATCTCTCCTCATAGGGCATGGTTTCCAGACCCTTCTCCATTTTGGTCACCCTCCTCTGGACATGCTTTGGTTTGTCCAGATCCTTTTTGAATTGTGGTGCCCAGAACTGGATACAGTATTCCAGGTGAGGCCTGACCAAAGCAAAGTAGAATGGCACTATTACTTCCCTTGATTTAGATGATTTTCAGGTACTTCTGAGGAACATTAGGCACTTCTGTTGTTCACTGGGCATTCCTGCTGACCTCTAGCATTTCCTCATCAGTGTCCAGATATACATTGGCAAGCACCCTGATAAGCATTGGTGCCCACTGTACTTTGGGCTTTGGTGCAGCAGTCTCTTGACTGGCTACCAGTGTGAAGTGGACACTTATATAACTTCATGGCAGACCTTAACTGAAAACTACTGAGTCTAACTTTGTGCACACGTATGACCATTTATGAAGACATAAGTTCCAAGCAGAATGCCAACCATCAAATCTAACATATGGCGAAGCTACACACACACACACACTTTCAAGGTAGTGCTCTTGCTCTGCGATTCTTCCCCTTTCCACGAAGATCAGAGAAGAGGAGCCAAGGCCTGAGATCTAGAAGCTCTAGACCCAGAGATTAACTCATGTATTAGAACCTGGGTGTATTTGAGTCAGGGGCTCACAGCGTCAAAATGCCAAGGTTTTTGTTTTGTTCTGTTTTGTTTTTTTATTAGTAGGGGTAGTGCTAATCATTTGCCATTCCATCCTGGCTTCTCATTGAGTTTAGACACAATTCTCACAGTTGTGCTGTTGGGAAAAGATTTTCCCAGCAACATTTTATCATTGCCAGAGATCACGGTTGCAATGCAAAGTAACTGGAGATGGTTTGGTCCTGTGTGCACAATCAAGATCCATTCACTTTTTCAAAAGACCTGCTCCAGGTGGAGGCCAAAACTGCTTGAACTAGCTTGTCGATGGGGTTGACACAGCCGTCTGAATTTTTAGGACTATCCTTATGGGAAAGGGACATAAATATGGGGTGTCTGTTGTGATGAGCAGCTTTACTTTAAAATTTACCAGTGCACTGGTAGTTAAAGAAGCATCTTCTCTTTCTTCCCTTCTGTCTCTGAAATACAAGGACTGACACCTTGAAACAGGGAACATACGGGAGCCCTGTTCCCCCAGAGCATTTCCCGTTCTTTTTTGGGGGGGACCTCTGATATTCTGTGGCTTGCTGCTGAGATGCTGAACTTCAAAAGGTGCGTAGCTATTTGTCACATGTGACAGCCTGCCAAGAAATGTGATGAGCCTTGTGCAAGGACTGTGATTTTTTTTTTTAATGAGCTTCTGTCTCTGTTCATGAAAGAAAAGAGGGGGGCATGTTTTCCATTTCCAATGTAAAGAATATTCATGGTGCGTAGGGAGAGCAGATCTCGCCACTGTGGTTCATGCCTTAGTTAACTCTTGGTCAGGCCACTATAACATATTCTGTGTGCAGCTGCTCTTGCAAAGTACTTGGAAGCTACACCTAGCGCAAAATGCGGCAGCTGGGCTGCTGTCAGCTGTGTATTTTAGAGACTACACAACACCATTTTTACAAGAACTAAATTGGTTTCCAGTGTGCTTCTGAGGGGGCATCGAGACTATAGAAATAATGCCATTTGAAACTACTTTAACTGCCATGGCTCCATCCTACAGACTCCTGGGATTTGTAGTTTTGCACTCTTTGGCAGAGAAGGCAAAAGACCTTGTAAAACTACAAATCCCATGATTCCATAGGCTGGAGCTACAGCACTTAAAGTGGTGTCAAACTGCATCATTTCTACAGTATGATGCACCCCAACTTCCCTGGAGAAGGGGAAAGCAGAGCAGGGTAGGCAACTATAGTGGGTACAGGAGTCACTTTTTTTGCCCTTGTAGGGCCATATGAATAATCAAAAAGGCCACTGCCCACCCCAAAGCCCAAAAGTCCACTTCAACTTTTGTAAAACAAGGGTTTTTCTTTAGACTTAAACAACTGGGAGGCACCTATTTGAAGGTGGATGCCACTCCATTTTACCATCTCTTTTCCGGCAAGAAAACAAGGGCAGTTCAGGGAGGATGGAAGGGATGAGGACCATAAAAATCCTCAAAACAGAACAATCCATAACTAATGTTTACCCACAAAATATCAAGCGGGCCATCTTGATTGATCAATCAATATGGGGCAAGATGCCTAAGCCTAACTGCCTATCTATCAGTCTATCCTTCTCCACCTCCCTGATTATTTGTTATATTTAATTACCTATGCTTTTTACATCTTAACATTTTTCTCCTAATGTTTTTGTTTTTTAGTATAGTACTTTTACAAAGAGTGTCGGAGTAGTTTGAGTGTTGGACTGCGATTCTAGAGACCAGGGTTTGAGTCCCAGCTTGGCCATGAAACCCATTGGGTGACTTTGGGTAAGTCACATGCTCTCAGCCTCAGGGGAAGGCTGTGGCAAACCCCCTCTGAACATATCTTGCCAAGAAAACCCCACCATAGGGTCGCCTTAGGGTTGCCATAAGTCAGAAATGACTTGAAGGCACACAACAACAACAACAACTCTTACAAACTTCACAGTTCCTCCATCCTAACACCTCCCCCTTGTTTCTTAGACGCCACATTTTTTGGCTTTGTTTCGGTTGGCATGCTCTCCTGAAGCTGGCTATTAGAAGAAGTGATTTCATATTCTCTAGAGGTGAGTGCAGGTATTTAAAAATCTGTTCTGGGACTGAGCTCTGCAGACTCTTAATTCGGAGAAGGAGGGGATAAACAGCCCCTCTTCCTTTCTTCTAGGACACTCTGCTTTCTTCTTCCTTCGTTCCATGCATACTTTGAATGGCTGGATCCCGCTTTTCTTCTTGGATGAGGCCCCATCTTCTGGACTCCCTTTAAACCCTTCCAGGTGCTGGTAGGACAGAAGGCTCTGTGCCAAGAGCTCCATGGGCTATTTGCAATTGGCCATAACTCAGTGCTCTGGCCAAGTGACAGAGGCAATAACCTTGCTACAGAAAGGCAGCTATTTCAAACCATTGGGCCCTGTTTGTTTTCAGAGTTGCTATGGATGACTGGAAACATTCTTAAAAGTGCCTTGTTTTTAAGTCTCCTTTCCTCCACATAGCCCCAAAACAAACTGGAGCATCTTTATGTGTTCAAGGTATCTGCACTGGTGTAGGAGGAGGACAAAAAGTTGTAACAGGACCCTGCAAGGGTACCTTCTTCTGCTCTTCTGTTTGCTGGTGGAAAGGAGCTGGTTGTGTCATCCTGCAACACCCTGCTCACCAGCAGCACAGACTTCTGTTCCTCCAGACTGCAGGGGTAGGCAACCTAAGGCCCGGGGGCCAAATGCGGCCCTCTGAAGCCTTTGTACTGGCCCCAGGCCGGTCCTGCCGCTGCCGCCGCCACCCGCCATGATGATATTGATTATTGTTGTTATTACTTGTTCTTGGGGTTTTCTTGGCAAAATCTCCACAGGGGTTTTGCCATGGCTTTTCTGGGGCTGAGAGAGTGTGCATGCATATTTTTAATTTTTTAAAAAATATTTATTTATTTATTTATTTTTGGTGCTTCGCCCCCCCCCCCATTGTCTGAGGGACAGCAACCCAGCACCCGGCTCAAAAAGGTTGCCTACCCCTGCTCCAGAGAGCTGAATGGTTTTAAAGGGGTCATTCAGACACTGTTGCTGGTTTTTTTAAGTGTAACTATGCAGATAATCTCATTAATGCATTCCAGGAAATCCCAGGAAAGACTGCATAGGGATCACTGCATTAATCAAACAGATTGTGCAACTCCATCAACTTGATGAAGAGTTTTGTGCCCTCCAAAAGCTTGCTATTCCATCTGTCCAGTCAGTCTAAGATGCTCCCTAGATAAAATGGACCTCTGGCAAAGAGCGGAGCTGCACTGAACCCTACAGAGGAAAAAGTGGGGTACAGGTTTGATAAATAGGCCGCAATAAATCTCTGCCTCTCTGCGTGTCTCCTTTTGGTACTTAGCTGAATTAAAGTGGATGCCTTCCCTGGCTGTCGGTGTGTTTTTCCAATCAGCCCCGCTGCGGTTAGCTTTGCACATCATCTCAGGCATCTGTCATAAGCCAGCCTCCACCCCTCAGTGGCAAGCTCCTGAAAAATGCACCAGAGCAGACTTCTCCCGGGAACCTTGATGGAGTGACTTCTTAATGGAACGTGTCTATGTGAGACTCCTTGGAGAGGTGCTCTCGTCGCATGAAGGCTCATTATTCACAGCTTCAGTGTCACTTCTGAGAAAAAAAGGAGCCTGGTGGCTTTGCCCTCATTAATTACCAGCTTCTGTATGAGTGGAAGACTGCTGGCTTGATCCTGATCACTGTTCCATCAGGAGATGCTTGGTCTGGGGAGGGAAGAGTGTATGCTTCAATTAAAAGATCAGAATCTACCTTCCTCTGTTGAGATCATTTGTCATATCATATGTGGATCAGTGCATTTTTAAAAGCCTGCACTCAGCTCATGAGTAGGATTAGGAGAAATTCCTTTACAAACAACAGCAACAACAACTCCCAGCATCCCTTGGCCAGCACAGCCACTGTCTTTGCTGGCTGAGAGATTCTGGGAGTTGTAGTCTGAAAAAAATAAACTTTACACATTTGTTTGTTCATCCGATTTCTACCCTCCCCTTCTCCAAAGCTACCTCTACACTGCAGAAGGAGAGTAGTGGATTCTCCTTCCCTGGAGGTCTTTAAGCAGAGGCTGGATGGCCATCTGTCAGGGATGCTTTGATTGGGAGTTCCTGCATGGCAGGGGGTTGGACTGGATGGCCCTTGTGGTCTCTTTCAACTCTATGATTCTATGATTCTATGATTCTATGAAATAATCCAGTTTGACTCCACTTTAACTGCTATGGCTCAATGCTAAGGAATCCTGGCATTTGTAGTTTGTTGTGGCACCAGAGCTCTCAGACATGGAAGGCGAAATAGCTCACAACACTACAGATCCCACTATTCCATAACATTGAGCCATGGCAGTTAAAGTAGTGTCAAACTGTATTAACTCTGTAGTGTAGATGCAGCCTCTGTTACTGGTTTACAGTGGATATCACAATATGTCAATTTGGAGAACCATGCTTTGTGAGTTGTCTGGGAAGGTGTCCATGATCCTGGGAGATTTCCCCAGCTTAGAGTCTTTCCCTCTTTTAGGAAGCTTTCCATTGGGCAATTCAGCTTCCCTGAGGAGGAGAAAGAATACCCAAAGAGAAACTGCGATATTCTTCAGACAGTGTAAATAATCCTGGTAGAACATGGGTGGAATCTGTATTGTTCAATGAATTTTGAATGCATCTGGTTAAGTTGGGGGAGGCTGAGGAAAACCACACAAAAACCAGGATAGACCAGGTTTCTTCCCTCAAGTTTTCCTGAAAGATTCACATTGTCAGCTGTGCAAATAACTGATGCAGAGAGACCCAGGATAAAGCTCTGCATATCTTGAACATCTTTCGAATATATCTGCACCATTGACTCTATCTTTATTCGCAGTGCTGACACATGTGAACAGCAGAATGCGCAGAGATGTGGCTCTGATTTTAAAAAAGAGTGTGAACAACAAATCAGGAATGCATGAGTGAGATTATCTGCATAGTCGTGTTGCAAAACTAAATATGTAGATAACCCCTGAAATGCAGTGTGGATTGCAGGATAAGGTTATACTCCTTTTCCCTTGATATCACCTGTACAATTACAGATCTATTCATTCGTGGATCTGATTTTTCTTTGGCCTGCGTCCCTCATCCATTTTTCATCCTGGAACCCCCCCGGCAGCCATCTTTCAAATGTTCCGATCCCACAATCTCCCCATCTGTCTGAACCTGTTTTCTCCTTGCAAGTATCTCATTTTCTTTGCCTTATATGGTGATAACCTTCATTGTTGATGGATCTTCTCCCCTGGCCCCTCTCTGTAGTTCTCATCAGAGGAGGGCACATCTGTATTCTTTGGAAATATGAAGCTGAAGGGGGGCATTGTCTCATTCCTCTCTGTCTCCTGCCCAGTGCGCAGCCATGCGTCTCTGCCGAATTCGTGAAGAATAGCTGGGGATAAAGATCTGTGTACACACCGTGCTTAACTTCCTCACACCTGCCATTAATAATGCGGGTGTCACGGCTAATGATGTAAGGTTTGATTTCGTGAAACTTGTTGGCATCTGTTTATTTCCTGATTCTCCAAAATCCTTGCAGCTTTAGTTATTGTTACTTGCCAAGGAAGAAGGCCAAGGGATTTGGAAACATTTGAACGGGGAAGAGATGGCTGAGGGAGGACTCCGCAATCCAAAACAAATATCCCCCTTGGGCACATGGATTTCTTTCCCCTCTTTCAGTGATTTTCAGATTTTCTGCCTTGGGGAACAATTTCCACACTGACTAGCCTGCTGAAGCATCATCATATAATAATTACCAATGGGGCTACCAAGGAGTCTGAGATGGTCCAAAGTGCATTTAAACAGTTAAAGCTTGTGCACCAACAATGCCTGTTCCTTCTGATCAGGCCATGTTGACACATGCTTCGCTTGTGTGCATTCCCATAATGACACATGCTCAGTTGTATGCATTACCATAATGCATTCTCCATGGAGCTGCTTTGAAGAGTGTTTGGAAACTTCAGTGGCTCAGAAGATTCGCAGATGACTGTTGACTAGGTTTGGTTACAAGGAGCACATGACTCCTTTGCTACAACAGTGCCATGGGCTACCTGTCTCATACTCTCTAACATTTTGAAGAAGAAACCTGGGCACATGTGGCCAAGCTGCATCACAGAATCATAGAGTTGGAATTTCATGTGTCTAATCTAACCAATGCTTGGAGGTGTTATTTTTTCACACTAGAACTCCCAGAGAGAGTTGGAATGGTGTGGTGTTGGACTACGACTCTGGAGATCAGGATTCAATTCCCTACTCGAGCATAAAAACCCACTGGGTGATATTGAGCAAGTCACACTCTCTCAGCCTCAGAGGATGGCAATGGCAAACCCCCTCTAAAGAAACTTGCCAAGAAAACCGTACAATGTGGCCTTAGAGTTGCCATAAGTCAAAAGTGATTTGGAGGCAACTCCCAGAATCCTTCAGCAATTCTGCCAATGGAGTCTTCCATCTCTGCACCCAACTTTTACCAAAGTTACATTGAAGGCTATGTTAAAGATCCCACTCCAGCAAAACCTTGGCTGGAAAAAAAAAAGTCAAAAAGAATCTGGACGGATTTCACCCAACTCCTGAGAAGGTTTTGAGCCTGTTTTCTTCCTCACTCCAAAGGAAACTCGACAGCCTGGCAGAGGCAAAGATAAAAAGCTAGAAGGAATTTTCAAACAAAAGCAATACCCCTCCATGTTGAAATATTGTCCGGAGGCTTGCCTCTCAGCTGGGTTTGAACGTTTTCACACCTGAGATCCAGCTCTCCAAGGAAAAAGTGGATTAGGAATGCAAAATGACAGATTATCCTCGCTAGGTATCAATGGGTTCCTTTCAGCTCAGCCTCTGGCACAAGGCCCAGGAGGATTACGCACAATGTAAGCTTTGATCAATGCAAGAGCACCAGCCGCCACCCAGCCACCCCTCTGCCAGTCTCCGAAAACCCCACAGCAACTTGAGGACAGGAACAGAATGTGCCACTGATGCTGCCACTGCCGAAAACAGTTGGGCTGCTGCCCAGCTCCAGTTGCTAGCCGGCCACAGAAGTGGTCAAGTACAGATTAAAGAGCCTTTTGTCAAAGCAAAACAACGGCAAAATAAACAAGGAGGATGGCGGGGATTGGGTAGAGAAAGAGATTTTCTCCTTCATAAAAGAATGGAAATGTCTAAAGGATGGAATCGCACCCCTTGTCTCAGTTTGGGCACAGCTTTTATTTATTCATTTATTTATTTCATTTGTATGCTGCCTTTCTCCCAGAAGGGACCCAAAGTAGTTCATAGGTAAAAAGCATTTACAAAAAATAACAACAACAACCACTACACTAAAAACATAAAACATTGGGAGTTCCTGCATAGCAGGGGGTTGGACTGGATGGCCCTTGTGGTCTCTTCCAACTCTATAATTCTATGATTCTATGATTCTATGATTTAAGATCATCTGAAAACCATATACAACTACATAGTATAGATGAGCCCATGGTAGTGGAGAATGACACTGGCGGATGATCTCTCAGATTCAACCGGCAGTGGCATCGCAGCTAATGCTTTTTAGTACTGCACAGAAAGAGGCACTTGAAAACCCCTTTTGGATATCTTTTACCATGAAAACCCTATGATGAGACAATCCAAAATGAAACAAGAGATCAGGCCAGAGGATGAGATTCCCTGGTCAGAAGGTACTCATTGAGCTACTAGGGAAGAGCAAAAGACATGTATGAGTAGCGTTGTGGCTAATAGTGTGACTGGACTCAAGCCAAAAGGGAGTTCAGCTGCTGACATGCTCACAGGTGAAAGGAAGTCTGAAGCTGTGCACCACATAGGAACATGGAATGTGAGAAGCATGAATTGGGGGAAGCTTGACAAAACAAGAAATGGAAGTACACTTGTCCCTCCTGGTTTGCGGACTTGCCGTCTGCGGTTTTGTTCCTTTGCAGATAGCAAGCCAGGAGGGACAAAATGGCACGTGTGGCTGCGGCACATGCGCAGTGACGCACATAAGAGTATGTTACCATTAAAATAAATGGAGCTTGAATATCTATGTTTTTCCCATTGGGGAGGAGGTCAGGAATGGATCCCCCGCGAACAGGGAGGGATGACTGTATAAATATTGCAATTCTTGGGGTGGGCAAGCTAAAGTGGAGAGGAATGGGACATTTGGAGTCAGATACTTGTGTAAGAAATGAAAATTTAAGAAGAAATGGGGTGGCAGTGATAGCGAGGAGAGGTATAGCAAAAGTAATCAGGGGATACTGTATAATGCAAAGTATGACTAAATAATAGCAATAAGACTACAGGCAAAATCCATCAGTATAGCCATAATCCAAGTTTATGCTCCAACAACAGAGGTAGAAGAGGAAGAAATAGAAAAATTCTGTGCTGGAATCCGGGAGGAAATTGATCACTCACTGAAGCAGGGCATCTTGATAATCACAATCGATAAACGCAAACCTTAGGAAACAGATTAGAACCAAACATTGTTGGAGAATTTGGCCTTTGATTGGAAAATGAAATAGGAGAGTGACTGGTTGAGTTTTGTGAGGCCAGCAGTTTGTTCATTGGAAATAAATTCTTTAGGCAATCAAAAAGATGACTATATAGATGGATGTCACCTGATGGACAATACAGAAATCAAATTGACTAAATAATTGGAAACAGAAGATGGAGAAGCTTATTTTTTTCTGCAAAAACAAGATCAGGAACAGGTTGTGGCACAGACCACGAAGTGTTAATATCAAAAATTAGAGTAAATTAGAATAAAAAAGAACAATTAATCAATCACCATGCCAAAATACAATCTGAAGAACATCCCTTAGAATTTACAGATAATGTAGAAAATAGATTTATACTATTAAGCCTAACTGACCAGGAGCCAAAAGAACTCTGGACCAAAGCCAGGGAGATTGTTGGGAAAGAATGCAGAAAGACATGTGCAGCAAAAAAGAAAGAAAGCTGGGAATGTTCCCACCTTATTCATTGTCCTCAGCTTTCTTCAATTCCTGCAAACTAAATTCAAAATCCATATGTTATTTGCACTCAACTTGGGAGAAGAATCTTGCCTAGAACTTCCAAGCACAGAATTATATGTGTAATTGTAGTGAAGATATGGCTATGATTTTACATTGCACCATTGTGTCATTGATGTACATGGTGCTTTTCAAAAACAAAATGATTAAAAATATAGCCTGGCCTAAAGTGTATAATCTAAGTCTCTCTCTCTCTCTCTCTCTCTCTCACACACACACACACATGCACACACATATAGCGGGCCCTTGGTGTCCATTGGAGTTTGGTTCCAGGATCCCCTATGTATACCAAAATTTATGGATACTCCAGTCCCATTAAATACAAAGGCATAGTAAAATGATATAAAATATAATCCTTATATAAAATGACAAAATCAAGGTTTGCTTTTTGGAATTTATTTTTTTGCATATTTTAAAGCTGCAGATGGTTGACTCCATGGATAAAGAATCTGTGGATGCGAAGGACCAACTGTAGATTAAAGGAACTAATACCAAAGAAAAAAAAGGAGTTAGATACAACCAAAGTTTTAGGCACTGCTCCAACTAGTTTGTGTGTATGAATTAAGGTAGTAATGTCAACTTCCTTGTCTAAGGAAACAAAATATATTGGTCCTTACTAATTCCTCGCCATCCACCATATGGGGATAATAATCCTGACGTTCTCCTAAAGCTTATCAAGATAATTTTTGTGACAGTCTTTGAAAACATTAGCAGGCTGTATGAATGAAAGGTATTTTGGTAGTATTTAAACTCTCTTTGTGTAAATATTTGATGGAGTTGGACTTGGGCTAGATAGTATTTCTAACTTTTGCTTTTGATCTCAGTTTTGCAAAAACAGACCTTGAAGTTTTGTTTGGCATGTGTTTTCTTACTTTTCTTCTAATTATTCCTCCCTTCCTCTCTCCCTATTCCTTTGAATTCTAGCAATGGCACATGAATCAATAAGGATATCTTGTACTGAACATTGTGCTACTGCTTATGTTGTTCCTCCTGTTGTTTCGTGTTGTGATCTGGGTCACACTGCGGCCATGCTGACAAGAGGAGATCAGAAGGGAAATGTGGTGTAGTGGTTAGAGTGGGAGACTGGGAATCAGGAGAGCTAATTCTGGTTTGCATGATGAATATATATTCCTGCATGGGACTGGATAGGCCTTAAGGTCTTTTTCAACTCTGTGTAACAAAGCATTAAAAAACAACAACCCAGAACAAACAGAGGGTGGCATCCTGTTGGTGTTTTACATGGACATAACTTCCCTTATAAACATGGTTTAATATTTTGGTCATTGCATAATGTCCATACTCCACTCAAGTGCAAGTGCAAGTAGAGTTACAGAAATATAATGTTGCAGTTGCACATTCTTGGAAGCTGTCCCACTACTTATGCGTGCCTTCAATGTGCCACTAGTTTCTCCAGTGGGATTATGGAAATAGCAAACATGTTGGCAGAAAGCCTTTGGCTTCACATGTTGGCAGCTACGTAGCTGGTTGGACAATGTCAGTGTTCAGTGAAAAAGTGATAAACGGTTGAAGATTAAGAAAACAAAAATAATGACCACAGCTGATTTACATAATTTCAAAGTGGATGGATGACGAAGACGATGAAATACGTAGTTGAAGACTTTCTATACCTTGGCTCACTCATAAATCAAAATGGAGATTGTAATGAGAAGACGACTAGGGATACAGAAAATGTACAAAGTGCCTTATGTCTACATGTAGAAATAATGCAGTTTGACACCACTTTAACTGCCATGGCTCCATCCTATAGAATCCTGGGATTTGTAGTTTTGGGAGAGAGTAGCATTCTTTGGGAGAGAAGGCTAAAGACCTTGCAAAGCTACAAATCCCAGGATTCCATAGGATGTCACTAGAGCATTTAAAGTGGTGTCCAACTGCATTATTTCTACGGTGTATCTGCACCCCAAGGATGTGGAAAGGCAGCTATGAAGCTATAATAAGTTCCTCAAGTGTAAAGGTATCCTGTTGAATAGCAAAGTCAGGATTTTTTACTATCGTATTTCCAATGTCTATGTATGGTTGTGAAAGGTGGACAGTGAAGCTGACAGGAGGAAAATCAATGCTTTTGAAATGTGGGGCTGGAAGAGAGTTCTGTGGTATGACAGTCTCAGTTTCATCATCTTGTCTTCCAGGGCGAGTTCAACTTTGATGTGCTCTAGAATCCATTTATTGGTCATTTTGGGTCCTAGAGCAAATCAATGTTGGGTCCTAGAGGAAATCAAAGTTGAACTCTCCCTACAAGCCAAGCTGATGAAACCAAGATGACGAAACTGAGACTGTCATACTTTGGACATATCATAAGAAGACATGAATCACTAGAAAAGACGATAATGCTTAGTAAATTTGAAGCTGAGAAGGGCTGTCAATGAACATGACTCTTGGAGGTCTCTCATTCATAAGGTCACCATAAATTGAATCCGACTTAAGAGCAATGAACAAAACAAGAATCACCACGACTCAGCTCTGTGAATGTAGATTTACAGTACTCAGTTGTTTTTCTATGACTTCAAGTCATTTTTTTTAAAAAAATTATTTTATTTATTAATTATCGGATACATACATACAAGGCATATAAATAAAAGAATATTTGTTGTTTCCTTTTCTTCAACATTGAATCGTACCTTTCATTCTTTTCTTTTCTTTTTTTCCTTTTTAAATCTTTAATTCTGTTCTAGAAAATATATAGTACAAATGATACATTAAACGCCTTCCAACCTATGTTTTCCCCTACGAGACTTATTGTGCTGATGTTTCATTTTGTTTATTTTGTTTATTTTAATCATTTGATTTTAATATGTCCTAGTTTAATATTGTTTTAAGGGGGGGAGGGCTTAGGGTTTGACTACATTGATAGTATCTGTAATTTTAATATGTTGTTAGCTGCCCCGATTGCACTCAGAGGGGCGGGGTATAAATTATTATTATTATTATTATTATTATTATTATTATTATTATTATTATTAAAATGCCACTCTTTAATTTTCGTACTTCTCAGAGAGGACATATCCTTAAACTTAACAGATGAGGTTTCTATAATAAATTTTCCATATAAAGTATTTTCTATTCTTATTTTCATTCTAACTCCTAAATTGTATCCTGGCACCAACATTTGGATATTTCCCCCATTTTTTTTTATACTGTTGAGTTGTTTTTCCTGCAATATACATGCATGACTTTAAGTCATTTCTGACTTGTGGCTACCCTAACATGAACCTACCACGAAGTTTTCTGGGCAAGATTTGTTTAGACAAGATTTGCCATTGCCTCCCCTGAGGCTGAGAACTTGTGACTTGCCCAAGGTCATCCAGTGGGTTTCATGGCCGAGCGGGCAATCGAACCCTGGTCTCCAGAGTCCAGGTCCAACGCCTAAACCATGCTGGCTCTCAATCATGACCCAAAATCATGGCCAGAATGTCATGTTGTATATGGGCTTGTTTTGTATGGTGTGGAACAGACAACGTGGGGATCAGAACTGAAAGGATGTTTTTCCTTCTGTTAACACAGGCACTTGGGCACTGTTTCTCGTCCATATGAGTCAGATGTGTCAAGAAATGTTTGCACAAGAAACACTATTGGCTTTCTAGGACAACCACCAAGGAATGCTGTAGGTAGCCTACGGCAGATGCTTGTAGTCTGCAGTTGTTGAGTTTGTTAAAATTTCTTGGCTCAGTTATTGCCAGCTATCACTTCACAGAACAAACCATGCTGCACGCTTGAGAACACAAACCGAGGTGCACTCTGCTGTGAAGTCTTACAAAGCAGACACACATACACACACAAGCTGCCTGCAATTTTCCAATGCATTTGGCCTCCTCTTCCTTCTCCTCCTCTTCTCACAATTAACTTAATTCTACAGTTATTAATTAAGGACGTTATCACACGGGGCCCAATGCAAACAAAATCCAAACGAAATCCCGACCGAAACTGGATAATTTGGCTGTGTTTTCACACGACGTCGCACAGAACCCCGACAGAAAGTGGACAGAAAGTGGAAAGAACCGAGATCTTTTGAATTTCGGTTTCTTGAGGAATTGCAATTGCGCGATGAGGATCATTTCGCATTTACCGTAAGTATGATATCCAAATACGTATCGGAGAGCATTTCCCTGTCATTACCCATGGTTCCCGCAAGTATTCCTCTCTCTGCGCATGTGCAGGAGGCTCATTTCGGCTACATTTATGGTTTTTTTTCTCTTGTGTGTGGACGTTCAATGCAATTGCTGTAAATTCGCAATGAAGGTAATGACGTTTGCGGAAACAAGGTTTATTTCCCGTTTATTTTCAGGATGCCTCATTTCCACTTTATTTTCGGTTTCTGGGCCACGTGTGATAACGTCCTATGTTAGTAATTAGTTATATGAAAGACCATACTAAAAAGTGAATGTATTTCACTTTCCCCAGCTAGGTCTTTAGCCACTGCCAAGTTCTCTGGGATTTTTGTTTTTTTATTAGTCCATCAAAATTCAAGAATTACAGGTCACAAGTTTCAAACTACTGAAAATATAAATGGTTATAGGATTGTTTTTTGTGGGTTTTTCAGGCTGTGTGGCCATGTTCTAGAAGAGTTTCTTTCTGATGTTTCGCCAGCATCTGTGGCAGGCATCTTCAGAGAAATATATGTTTATAACTCTGAAGATGCCAGCCACAGATGTTGGTGAAATGTCAGAAAGAAACTCTTCTAGAACATGGCCACACAGCCTGAAAAACCCACAAAAAAACTATGGATGCCGGCCATGAAAGCCTATGACTTCATGGTTATAGGAGTCTTTGTTTTCAGTTGTGATTATAGTCTGATAGATTAGTGAATGCAAAGTTTCTAAGATTTTAAACCAACAAGTAGTGTGTTCAACAAAGAACGGGATGGTGGTGGTTAAATCTTCTTTTCATTTAACCTGCCCTCCTGCTTTGTGCACCAGACACCACAGAGAAGTATCTCACTGATCTCGGGAAACTGAACTTTGAAGCCCTTAAACCTGGGACATTTGCTGAGATTTGTATGGGAATCAGTAAGATTAAAGGAAGGGGCGGGGAAGGAGATGGGTTTTTAAGGCACAGAGAAAGGGAGAGCAAGAGAATTGGGTTGGGTTGGGTGGATGTGAAATGGAGTTTCTAAAAATTGATTCAGCTGTTTCCTTCTCTCCCAGGATTAAGACAGGGTGGATATGACCTTCATTTTGTCATGGTTTTAATGCCAATTTTAACATAAAACTTAAATGGCAATTTAACACAAATGTAATCCAGGTTGAGTCTCCCTTCTCTGGATATCCGAAATCTGAAATATTCCAAAAACCAAAACTGAGATAGTGGCTGAGACAGTGACACCTTTGCTTTCTAGGGGTTCAATGCAAAAAAAACAAAAAACAAAAAAAAAACACCCAACAACATTGTTTCATGGACCAAATTATTAAAAATGTTGTGTATAAAATTACCTTCAGGCTAGGTGTATAAGGTGTATACGACACATAAATGAATTTTGTGTTTAGAACTTGGCCCCATCTCCAAGATATCACATTATGTATATGAAAATATTCCGAAATCTGAAAAATCCCAAATCCAAAATACCTCTGTTTTCAAGCATTTTGGATAAGGGGGACTCAACCTGTACTCAATTGTCTCCCTTTCTGATGTAATGCAATGAAATAAATTTTTTAACTCACTAATGACCAACTAAAAGCATAGAATCATACAGTTGGTCCTATGCGTACTTGAATCCAACCCTTTGCTCAATTCAGGAACTCCAGCTAGAGCATCCCTAGCAGGGAGCTGTCCAGCCTCTTTTTGAAGGCCTCCAGAGAAAGAGACCCCATCACCTCTCTAGGCAATTGGTTTCTTGTCAAACTGTTCTTACCATCAAGAACAGGGGTAGGCAACCTTTTTTTGCTCTGGGCCGGTCCCCCAAAGTTCCTCTTTCCACTGGGCCGAGGGGGGGCACAACCCCCCCCCCGCGCCGCCACCGCCTCCTCCGCCGCGCATGTCGTGGCCAGATGGAGGGGAAAATGTGCCACAGTAGCAGCACGCGGTGGTGGCAGGGGTCTGCCTGGGCCGCTAAGTCCGGCGACCTGGGCCAGAACTGGCCCGGGGGGCGTAGGTTGCCGGTCCCTGATCAAGAAGGTCCTTCTAATGTTCATTCAAAATCTACCAGCCTGCAACTGTATGCCATTAAAACCATTGTTGTTGTCGTGTGCCTTCAAGTCATTTCCAACTTATGGCACCCCTAAGGCGAACCTATCATGGGATTTTCTTGGCAACGTTTGTTCAAGGGGGTGTGTGTGTGTTGACTTTGCCTTGTTTTGAGGCTGAGAGGATGTGACATGCCCAAGGTCACACACTGGGTTTCCAAAGCTGAGCAGGTCATACAGTAGGTTTCCATGGCTGAGCAAGGATTCAAACCCAGGTCTCCAGAGTAATAATCCAACACTAAGACCACTACACCACACTGGCTCTCATCAAAGACATCCACCAGTCTTGCCCACTAACTTTCCTAACTCTGAATTCAGTTCAATTCAAATTAAATCAATGGCAAAAGCTCAAATTACAACTGGAAACCAGTTCACCGAAACCCTCTGTTTCGGTCTAAAATTCCCCAACCAGTGGCCATATTGCCTGGGGAATTCTGGGAGCCAAAATGAACTTTTGCAAACTCTGTTGGAAATATTTCCACTACTTGCTCCTCAAATTCCTTTAGGCATAAGGAGAGGTGTTGCAGAACCAAATGTAACACAGATAGCTACAGGGTAAAATTTATTACTACCTTTAAACCTTATCTTTATAGCAATTTCAGTGCCTGCAGCACCTCTGAGTAAGTAACCACACAGAAGTTGCACAAATTGACAGTAAGTGCTGACCACAGCAAGCTAAATTTTCAAAAGCAGGTCATAATGATGCTATTTTACCCTTGAAAATTGCTGCTTGGTAGAAAAAGCAAATGCTCTCCTAAATCGCCCTGTTGCATTTCTAATATTTCGTCCATCCCCTCTGAGCCACCCCTGTCTTTTACAACAAAATTCAGTCTACAAGATAACACTGAGGTCCTGTTTTTGGAAACTGTATTGGCAGCATATGTAGTAGAATCTATTTATACAACTCTTTGCTCAGCAGAAGTCAAGGCCTGAAGAATGGCAAGGAGATTAAAAGTGTATGCGTGTATGATGTATTGTTCTGCCTGCCTTTTCTAAACACCTTGATGTTATGAGACACCAACTATGAAATTAGAGAATAGATAATGATACCTCTCCAGCAATAAAAGAACAGAGCCATCCTCATTGCAAATCATTGTTTACAAGACTTCCCAGACTCTCTAAGAGGTGTATTTATTGCTAGCAGTAGGGACTTGGACAGCTCTGCACTCTCTCTGTACTAAAAATAGCTTGGCAATCTATTTTTGCTGCCGAGTACAGAACGAAAGAGGCCTTTGTTCGACAGTTTTCTTCCCAACATGCCATTCAGCTAGAACATTCTGAGGAGCAGGAGGAGGAAGAGGCTAAAAACAGAAAATATAATATGCTGCATACAGATTTCATTAAACAGGGTTGCAAAGGATGGATATCTCAGAGGACCAGTCTATAGAAGAGTGTTCATGAGAGAATAAGCTTGCAAAGCCTTGGATATAAAGTTGCTAAATCTCAGGGCCTGGCCCTGAGTCTCCAATTTTCATGGGTCTTCTCCACCCAGGAGAGGAGGGTGTGCAAAATTTCCCTTTTTGATGGGCTCAACTCCAAGCGAGAAGAAAAGGTTCTGTGCAAATCTGCAGCTTAGTTAGTAAAGCACCACCTTGCTTCAATCTGCAAGGCTTAACTGATTGCTTGCTGCAACTTGCAAAGTCTCTAGGGCAGGGGGAGATCTATCTATTTAGTAAGTTATTTAGTTCCTTTCCTCCTGATCATTGTTGCACCAGGACTTACCCTCCACTCTGCTTTTCATCCACTTTATGACTAGAAACAAGTAGGCTAGATTAAAACTTCCTTATGTCAACAGATATGGAAAACAAAGTGATGGCCAATAGATTGGAAGTGATCAATATACATCCCCATCCACAAA
>CM034710.1:122484090-122495500 GCA_020142125.1 Phrynosoma platyrhinos | reverse complement strand
TATTATTATTCACCCTGCCAATGGCAACACAGAGAAGCAAATGAATAACCAGATGGCAATGCCAGCACTCGATATGCAAGAGGAGAATTTTGTGTTGAGGATCCAGTCTGGTACAATTTGAAACCCTTCAGTTTTAAGTTCAGGAACCATTGGAGTCACACAATATGTCATGCCGATGCCATCGGGGCACATCTGCTGTGTGACTTTGTGACAGTCCCCCCCATGCTGATTTTATTTGTGTAACAATACAAGGAGAAGTAGGACAAGGACGTTGCCCAGAGGGGCATTTCCGGCTACAAGTTGCTGGGCAGATTTCTGTATTGCTAGATCTTATCAAGCTCCAGATTTCTGAAAACACTGAACAGCTGGGGAGAGCTTTGGGTGGGTTCCCCCCCTTGTTTTCACTTTGTTTCCCCAGCTGTTGTCTGAACCATTCTGCAAAGCTGAGGTGTATATCAGAACCACAAGAGAAAAGAAAGGCATTTTTGCATTTCCTTTGAGAATTGTGAGAGATGCCTCTTTGCACTACACAATTATATCAGTTTGATGCTACTTTAAATGCCATGGCTGCATCATATGGATTCCTGGCATTGGTAATTTCATGAGGTTTTTATATTTTTCTGCCAGTGTTGAAGTTCACGGGGAGTACACCAAGGAACTCTAATGGCCTCGCCAAACTACAAATCTCAGGATGCTATCGGATGTGAAGCCATGGCAGTTAAAGAGGTCTCAAACTGCCCCAACTGTGCATTGTGAAAAAAGTTAAGAGAAAGCGGAACCGAATGAGTAGGATGCAAGAAATTATTTCACTGTTAAAAACTGTTGGGAACATGGCAAAGTGAAAAATTGTTGGAAATCAATTAACCAAATAATGGAGAAATTTTTAAAACTAAAAATTCAAATGAAACTTGAAATGTACTGTATTTCATAGGGATGGTAGATGAGAAAATTAACAGTAAAAATGCAAAAATATTTTTTATATGATGGCGGCAGCTAGGATGGTATATTCTCAAATCTGGAAAAACTACAGAATACCAACAATTCAGGATTGGATAATAAAGTTAATTGATATGGCAGAAAGGGATAAACTAACATCTTTTGAAAGGGAAAAGTATGGATAGATTAATGATTGGGAACATGATATGATTTATTTAGATGAAATAAGTGCGAGTTTGCAACTACAAGATTTATAGACTAAAGATGATAAAGATGCTTAATGTTTATATTTTAAAAAGGCAAATATATTTTAAAAAATAGGATAGAATCAAAATTACATACATGATAAGAGATGGTGTAACTACATAAAGAAATCGCCAAGGCCTGCTAGGATGGAAGCCAATCTTTGGAGAAGAATGTTGAGAATGAAAGAAGAATATTAATATAAGATGATATTTTTCAATGTTTTTCAAATTCTATGTTGTTGTTGTTGTTATTAATGAAAACTGTTGGGAACATGCTTTTAGGACTCAAAATGAAGGTTCAGCTCAAGAACTTCTGAGACAATTTGGTGGGAAAAGCTGTTCAAATTTGACTGCTCTCAAAACCAGTTGGAATTTGGGTGTGCAAGTTATATACATAGGGTTTCCAAAATAAAAAATGGAGAGTGTTTTCTCCTTTTAATCATTGTGTAAAAGAAAGAATTTCAGCAGGTGTTGCTTGCCACACAACCAGGTAACAAGGAACACCTGCTGAGATCCCTTTTCTACATTTTCAAGGTACAAGAGCTAATTTTCATTCTGACAACTGGTGTATCCACACTGCTGAATTAAAACAGCTTGACACCATGTTACATGCTAATGTTTATGTTGTAAACCGCCCGGATTGGACTACCAATGGGCGGTATAAAAATAAAATTTATTATTATTATTATTATTATTATTATTATTATTATTATTATTATTATTATTATTATCCTATAGAATCCTGGGATGTGTAATTTTGTGAGGCACCAGAGCTCTCTGACAGAACAGGCTGAATATCTCATTGAGCTACGCATCCCAGGATTCCACAGGATGTAGCCATGACAGTTAAAGTGGCGTCAAACTGCTTTAATTTTGCCATGTGGATATATCTAATCTTACCCTACTATCCATAGCAACAACAAATGTCATTCTATTATAACAGGGGTCGGCAACCTTTTTGGGGTTGGGGCCAGTCCCCCTGTCCCCTGATGCCCCCCGGGCCACGGTGGTGCACGCGTGTGCGCATCCTGGGCCACAGAGTTGCGCGTGTGCACTACCAGGAGGGTTCTCTCGACCGCACCGGGCCTCAGGAGGGGCCCGGCGCAGCCGCGGGGGTCCCCCAGGAGGGCTCCCTCGATTGCGCCCAGCCTCGGGGGCCCTCTCGGGCACCATTTTGTGTTCCAAAATGGTGCCCAGAGTCTCGCGCAACCTTTCCCATTGCGGGGCAAAGGTTGTGCGAGACCCTGGGCACCATTTTGGAACACAAAATGGTGCCCTGGAGGACCCCCGCGGCTGCAAAAGGCAGCGGAGGCAGCGGCAGGACCGGGCAGGGGCTGGGTGGCAGGCCTCGGCGGGCTGGGTGCGGCCCATGGGCTGTAGGTTGCCGACCCCTGCATTACACTTTTTTAAAATTAAATTAATTTTTTTTAAATTGGACATTCAGTTGCTGTTTTGAAATAATGCTCTCAGGCTGCATCTGCACTGCAGAAATAATCCAGCTTGACGCCACTTTAACTGCCATGACTCAATGCTATGGAATTTTGGGAATTATAGTTTTGTGAGACATTTAGCCTTCTCTGTCAGAGAGCACCAAATGTGGGTTTCCATGGCTGAGCAGTGTTTTTAACCTTGGTCTGCAGGAGTCCTAAAAGTCCAACACTCAAACCAGTACTGGCTCCTTGATTCATATATACATGCATATGAATTGCATCCTTTTTAAGATATGTTAGGAAGCAGTTCTCTGTATGTATTTAAATGTAAGATAATTGCATACTACAAGCAGTTTTGCCAGGTTTTTAAAATAGCAAAAAGGAACAACTGAAATTCATGACATGTAGAGTTGACAGCCAGAAAGTACCGTAGCTTTTAAAACATTTGTGTTCTACCCAAATACCAAACTGATTTCAGTTAACCTTATTGCATGAGAAAACAAAGCGGAAAGAGAGCTGAAGAGTTGTGGCATTCTCCATGTCTTATTGCATGACATCTTAGCACTTCAGTTCTCTTCCTGTGGGAGATGGTTGTAAAAGAGCATCTTTTGTCAAATGAATTTTTCCAGCTAGTAGAAAGATGCACTTTTAAAACTGTCTCCCGCAGGAAAAGAACTGAAATGCTATGTCATACATGGAGAAAACCACTACTCTCCATTTCCATTTCCGTTTCCACTTTGTTTTCTAGTGCAATAAGGCTCATAGCCATGTGCTTCTCTGTAAAATTCATATGATCCACACTCATAAATCGAATGACACACTTACCTTTTTGTCTTTATGAAGGAGTTTTTGATATCTCAGCCAGCCCATATAAAAAGAAATACTTTCCAACCCTCAAATGGGGGACATTCCTTATAATAAGGGACACCTGCCAGTGCCAGTCCTATAAGTTTTTTCTTTTCTGGCCCTCAAATAAAGGAAATCCTTTATAATAGGGGACACTTGATGCAACAGGCAAGGCAGCTTTTTTGTCATGCATCAGCTAGAACCCCAACACATTTGACAAGTTTTAATATCTGCAAGAACTGAAAAGAGGAGGATAGATGCATGAATCTGTTGCAACTAAACCAACAAAGAGTCTGGCGGCACTTTAGAGACTGGCACGTTGTATTTGGCACATGTTTTTGTGGACTGAAACTCCTTTCCTCAAAGCCATGGACTGATGCCACGGCAGGGAGAGATTTATACATATTCTGTCCAGAGCAAAAAGGAAACAGGTGTACACTGTTTTGGCATGAATGTGAAAGGAGAACTATAACTCCTGATTTTGACTAAAAGTTAGGAGAAAATTTTCAAATGTTAGAGATGTTGAGAACAGTGGAACAGGCTCTCCTTTGCTGGAAATGTTTCTGTCTCTATATATACATCTGCCTAAGGATTGGAGTCTTCTGGAGAGGCCCACTTCTGTGTCACAACAGTAGGAACCCTACACTGAGGATGTTATCACACAGGGCCTAAAGCAGAAAGAATCCTCACCCAATCCCATCCCATTGCTGATTTTTTTCCCCATGTGTTCACACGACGTCGCACAGAACCCCATCCCAACCCCGTCCCGATGCTGCATGATCCCCGTTCTTTTGAATGCCGGTTTCTTGGGGAATTGCAAATGCGCGACCGGAATGATACCGCAATAATGCTGCTTTTGCCATATGTCTGATCACGAGATACGTATCGTGGAGCATTTCCCCGTCATGGCCCATGGTTCCCCGCGCTATTTCCCATGGATCTGTGAGGAAGAAGAAAGTGACGAAAATCACATCCGACGGACGCGGCAAGCATTTCTGTTTCTGAGCATGTGCAAGAACATCCTTGCTGGGTTCTGGAAGGGATCTTCTCACTTGTGTGTGAACGGCAGATACGGTTCCCGGGAGTGTATCTATCGCAGTTTCGTCAATTGCGCAATGATGCTAGTTGCGTTTGGTAGCCATTTTCGTCTTGTGGGGTCTATACCGGTATAGTTCTGGATTGATTCCATACCGCTTTCTTGCTGCTTTGAGACCCGTGTGTGATAACGTCCTGAGAGAGGGCATGGGAGAGGTCTTCTCTGCTATTGCACCCCATTTCTGGAATGCCTTCCCCTCACAGGCTCACTTGCCCCTCCAACAGTTCTGTCACCCCAAATGACATTTTCCTTCACTCCCTGAAAGTAAGGGTAATGTCAGCATTGTTTGGGTCCACTGGAAGAGAGTATTTTACCAGAGTGGGGCCATAGTAGAAGAGACCCTGTTCCCAATAATGGAGTATGGAGGAAGACTGCTCATCTGTGGCTGTTGGAGGCTTCCATGTCAGTGGAGTGGTGAATCTACTCCTGGTTTCAATCTGAATATTAAAGGAGCTATGCAGGCTGCCGAACCCTATCCAAAAATAAATTCTGATCACTCATGGCAAATGTGGATTCACCACCCCACTGACATGGATGCCACTAAATACCATTGCCCCTAGCAGATCTCAATACTCAAGCAGATGCATACAGGGTGAGGTCTGCCGTTTAAGGTTCCAAGCCATTTGAGGCCACACTGGCTGGGGATGCTGGGGCATGCAATCCAGCCCATCTGGGAACAGGCAGTATTGCTATCCAGGGTTTGTCCCTGCTGCTGAACTGCACTTGAAGAACAGCTGGACCTGGGCCTATTTGCCTCTTGAAGAAATCACACTCTCGTGCCCTAACTGAGAAGTCAGCTCTGAATTCTCATGCAAGATAACATTTTGGCAGCGTTTCGTATCTGCTAATGCACAGCATCTGTAGCTCCGACGTCGGAGGCTTTTGATGTTCAAGAGTTTTGAAATGCACTTCTTTGCAGAGTCAAACACTGACTGAAGGACGACCTTTCGGAACTGTGCCTGATATAATAGCCAGCATGCTGGCAGATGATGAAAACCTTACTGACTGTGGTTTCTCATTGCTGGGGCTCCACCAGCTGACGAGGAAAATGGCAATCCTGGTAAATTAATTGGCCTGCAGAACTGAGGCTCTGGGGTCACTTAAGAGAAGCTGGGAAAGACGCTTTGCTCTTGCAGTGATCGCTTGAAAGTTGACCGGAGAGACTTCCCTGAGCTTTTGAAGGCCACGATCCTGTTCCAGCTTGCATAGAGTTAAATTTACACAAGTGTTAGCTACACTGGAGTCCAAGACTGCAAGATGGCACAGCAGGGACAGGCAGTGGTTCCAAATCAGACGGCCTGGATTCTCTTCTCCACTCTTTATTATGAGAGGGAGGGAGTGCTGCCTAGAAATGTGTGTGCATGCGTGCATGTGTGTGTTGCTCATTTGTAGACTTGGTGTTTTTTTATTTGAATAGTATGCTCTGTACATTTAATGCTTAATTTGTTGTTGTTAACTGTCTTCAAGTTGACCTTGGCACTGAGGATGAGACACCTCCTAAACTCCCTGTCCTCTACTGCTCTGCTCAAGTGTTGCAGATTCATGCCCATGACCTCCCTGTTATTACCTGATTTTTATTGTCACTACACCTCACATGGTCAATAAGGAGAATGGCCTTTGTGTTGTTGTTGTTCTTAGCTGTCTCCAGTCGATCTTGACTTATGGTGACCCTATGGCTGAGACATCTCCAAGACTCCCTGTCCTCCACTACTCTGCTTAGCTCTTGTAGGTTCAAGCCCATAACCTCCCTGATTTTGTTCAGGCATCTGGCATGTGGTCTCCCTCTCGTTCTACTATCCTCAACTTTTCCTATCATTATTGTCTTTTCTAATGAGTCGTGCCTTCTTGTGATGTGGCCAAAGAATGGCAGCCTCAGTTTGATCCATCTTGGTTTCTTTGATTGTGTCTAACCATCTGGCGTGTGGTCTTCTTCTCTTTCTACTGCCTTCCACCTTTCCTAGCATCATTGTTTTTTTCTATTAATTCATTTTTCTCATGATGTGCCCAAAGTACAACAGCCTCAATTTAGTCATCTTGACCTCCAGAGAGAGTTCAGTCTTGATCTGTTCTAGAACCCATTTGTCTTTCTGGCCATCCACAGTATCCTCAGCACTCTTCTCCAGCACCACATCTCAAATGAGTTGGTTTTCTTTTTATCTGCTTTTTTTCATTGTCTCATATCCATACATAATGATCAGGAATACCATGGCTTGGAGGATTCTAACTTTGGTGCTCAGTTGTATATCTTTGCTCTTTAAGATCTTGTCTAGTTCTTGGCATCACTGGAGGCTTCCCCTCACAAGATCACCCTTGCAACATCAGAGTCACAGATGAAAACTGGCCAAATGTGGCTAAACAACATCAGAGTATGGTCAAGATGGCAAATGTTAATAATGAGGAAGAATTCACAACGTAGGAGAGGTTGCAGCAGTTTGATTTTGCCTAAGTCTACTGGGAAGGCCAAGATTCCATTGCCTTCTCTCCTCTCCTCCCTGTTGAGTAAATTGAATGCAAAGTCATTATGCATTTGAACTCAGTTTGCACCAATGGAAATAAGCTAAGGATCAGGGGGGAAAGTGGTGGGAGGAGAAAGAAACTGGGACATTTTAAAAGCAGCTGAAAAGTGGGATGACAGGATGAATTAAGCCCGTCTCTATAAATCAGGGCATTTGGGGGGTATACAGAGCCTGTCCCTTGTGCTACTGAAGAGGCTATCACAAGGCCTCCGCTTTTGTCCTTGAGAGCCTGGTGTAGCCCTGTTGTGGCAACCTTAGTAGTTCAAGACATGTACCTCCATTGTTGAACATTGCTGATTTAAGCCTTCAGCCACATAAACAGTACTCTTAGGCTTGCAACAATTTGCATCAGAGCCATAAGGAATCTTGAGTATGGAATCTGAGATTTCTAAGTGCAATGTTTAGGGATATTTATGGGCTGTTGGTAGATCTGATACAATCTGGACAAACTGTGGCAGTCTTTGCAAATGCTTAAAAAACTAGATCAAGAGGGAATATCTGCTTTTGGATTTTAAATGCATCTGAATTTAATGCTGAATGCACGCTATACAGCCTGTGAGCAGCTGATGTAAATGCACTCTCCAAAGGCTCAAAGCAGCGGCTGGGATCACCGCATCTGAGATGTGCACTCTACCATTCTTCTAATTGTAGTTTCATGCATGCACACTCCATTCCCATTAGTGACAGAGTTGTACTAGCATCCGCCTAGAGGCAAAGAATTACTAGTGGGCGGTTTAATCAGAAGGAAAGAAGGAAAATAAAATTAATGTAGCATGCAGCAGATTTGGGCATTCTGCATTGGCAGAGGTTTTGCACATCTTTATTGTGCAAAAGCTGGGTCATGTTTATTTTAAAACAGGGGTGGGCCACAGCAGGAGGGTCTGAGTCCAGATGTGTTCTCTGGACTCTCCAGAGGCCACATAGACTGAAAACTGCAGCAGCAGAAACACCAACCTCAAAGCAACAATGTTTGGAAATCTATTAGTTTTTGAAAAATAGAGGCTGGTATCAGTGGTGTATCTAGCATATTTGACAGCCAGTGTTGATAACTTTTAATACCTCCCATCTCTCTTCAACAACCTTTTCTGGGTCTGGCAGAGCCAACAGACCCAGAAGGCAGCCCAGTCCCACCAGCTGCTACTGGTGAGAGTAGGCCGCTTCTGCTGCCCCACAGACTTTCTGGGTTTGGTGGAGCTGCTGACCAAACAAGAAAGGAATTCTCTTTAATGGACAGCTAGCAGAGCTGCTGGAACTCCTAACCATCAGCACACCAAGTGATACCCCCTTCTGAGGTGTCACCCAGTGCACTGCACACACCCCACACACTCCTAGTGACACCCCTGGTTGGCAGCCTGTTCAGACGTTAAAGTAAAGATAAAGGTATTTCCCATTGACAGGGTTGTCAAGTCGTGTCCGACCATAGGCGTCGGTGCTCATCTCCATTACTAAGCCAAATAGCCAGTGTTAGCAGAGACTACTCTGTGATCATGTGGCCAGCATGATTGCACAGAACGCTGTTTACCTTCCCACCGAAGTGGTACTTATTTACCTACTTGCATTTGCATGCTTTCAAACTGCTAGGCTGGCAGAAGCTGGGACCTGTGACGGGAGCTCACCCCATCATGCAGAGCCCAGGCCTCGAACTGCCAACCTGCTGCAATAGAGTCAGCGTCTACATCATCGTAAACCAACTTACGACTGTGCAAAGCTGAATTGCAGCATTTTGTAACATGTGCATTCTCAGCAGGTGATCAGGAACATAGCCACACCATTTATTTATTTTAGAGTATTTATTCCTCGCTCTTTAGCCACAAAGGATCTCAGAGCAGCTTACAAATTGTTAATTTGACAGTTCCCTGCTCTCAGGTTTACAATCTAAATAAAATAGGACACACAAGGGTAATGGAATGGCAATAGAAGAAGGGATTAAGTCCAGCAAATACTATGAATTCTTCTCCTCCTCCAAGGCCAGGTCAACTGCAGTTGAGATGGATGGAGGGCCACATAATGTCCCTGTTGAAACAGCTTCAATGGCTACTAGTTTGTTTCCAGGCACACTTCAAAGTGCTGGGCTACGATCTATGAAGCCTTATATGGCTCAGGTCCAGGCTATTTGGCAGACTGTTATCACCCTGTATGAGCTGGCCTGGGCTCTGAGATCCTCAGGAAAGACCCTTCTCTCAGTCCCACCACCACTGCAAGCACGGCTGGGGGAAGACACATGAGAGCGCCTTCTCGGTGGCTGCCCCTAGACTCTGGAATTCCCTTCCCAATAAGCCAGAATGGCCACCTCTTTGTTGTCTTTCCATTGGCAGGGTAAGACCTTTTTAATTCAGACAGGTTCTTAAAACAGAAAGTTTTTAAAGAATGTCCTGGGGATGTTGTACTGTTTTAAAGTATATGGTTTTTAAGTGCTTTTATAATTTTAAATTGCATTTTAATCTTTTTAAGTGTGATGTGTTTTAATACTGTAGTAGTTTAATTCTATTTTAATGCTCACTTTTTGTATGCTCAATTTTGATTTTGCCATTTTATATAAGGGACACCATTTTACTACACTATTATATTTAATGGGACTTGAGCAGCCATGGATTTTGTTACCTGTAGGGACTCCTGGAACCAAACTTCAGCGGATACCAAGGACCCAATGTACTTTTAAGTTGTGAGCTGCTTTGAGTCCCAATTTTGAGGGAAAAGTAGGATATAAATAAATATTAGAAGGAGGAACAACAGGAACAACAGCAGCAGCCATTTGCATTTGGGTCTTTCAATGGTTAGCTTTGATCATTGTTAGTTTGGGCCACATCTGCACCACAGAAATAATTCAGGTTGACACCACTTTAATTGACCTGGCTCAATGCTATGGGGGAAGATCACCAGCTTTAATGCCAGAGCCAGTGTTTTGTGTCAGGAATATCTTGCAATGCAGACTGTGCACTCAATGAGCAATTTATCTTATCTGGGAACAATTAACCAAAGCAAGCAATTAGTGGAAGTACTCAACCAATTGCAACATACTTTCTCCCATCTTTCTTATTTTTATGCCTTCACATAGTCCTTCCTCCCTACTACTGCTGTCTTCAGGACGCCTGTCCCAGACAAAAGCCGCTATGATGCACAGACATAATGTCATGACCCAGAGACCAGCTGGAGCCAGGGTGTGGAGCATGAGGAACTGACACACAGCTCTTGCCCTTCAACATTTCACAGATGAAAACTGGGATACGTGGCCCAGCAAAATCAGACTGTGTCAAGATCGCAAAAGCAATTAAAGAGGAAGAATGCAAAAACTGGGTGATGCTGCAGCAGTTTGTTTTTGCCTGATTCTACAGGGAAGGGCATGATTCTTCCCACTCCTCTATTTTCCTCTCAGAGGAAATCTGAGTAAACAAATTGCAAACTGCTTTTGCACTTGGAACTCAGTTTGCATCAGGGGAAGTAAGTCCAGGACAAAGGGAGAAAGTAGTAGGAGGAGAATGAAACTGGAGCTTTTTAAGAGGAGTTGAAAAAATGGGTTGACAGAGGATTAATCAAGAAACTCCCTGCCAAATTGGGATAGTTGGAAGTATGGAAGTATGATAACCATAGATGCCTGGGTCCCAAAAAAATGAGTCCCCTCAGCTCAAGGGATCAGAGACCCCTGAGTTTGAATACCCCAGCTCACAACCCAAAAACCCCAGAACAAAGTTGGTGGCCCTTTGGCTGCTAAGCACCAGCCCTTGGACAGCACTTATTTCTCCAGGAGTACTATTATCCACTAAGGATGGGCAGCTGTGAAAGAAATAGACAAGATCCTAAAGTGTAAAGATCTGAACACTAAAGTGAGGATCATGCAAGCCATCGTATTCCCCATCACCATGCACGGATTTAAGAGCTGGACAGTCAAGAAAGCCAATAGGTAGAAAATCAACTCATTTGAGATCTAGTGCTGGAACAGAGCGCTGAAGATACCTTGGTCAGCCAAGAAGGCAAATGGGTTCTAGAACAAATCAAGCCCAAACTCTCCCTGAAAACCAAGATGATTAAATTGAGGCTATTGTATTTTGCCACATCATAAGGAGACGTGAATCATTAGGAAAGACAACAATGCTAGGGAAATGGGAGGGTAGTAAAATGGAGAGGAAGGCCACTTGCCAGATGGATGTACGCAATCAGAGAGGACACAGGCCTGAGCCTGCAGGACCTGAGCAGCGCAGTGATGGCCAGGGGGGTCTTGACATGGATGGAAACCACCATTGCACCTGGTGTTCACCCCCCCTGCCCCTTAATGTGTCACCCTGTGTTGTCCATATTCCCCTAGTGATGCCCCGGGCTTCAAGGATAGTGGTTTTTGTTGAGAAC
>CM034710.1:122469720-122480093 GCA_020142125.1 Phrynosoma platyrhinos | reverse complement strand
GGGATGTTCCCAAGGGCAACTCCCAAAACCTGCCTGTCCAGGAAATCTCTAGTGATCTTAAGCAATTCTTAGCTTGCTTACCTGACCTCACATCTAGGGGATTATGGCTGCCATCTCCCAAGGGTCTGGCTGGGGTCATGGGGAACTCCATATGGCTAAAATATATAATAAAAATGGAGGACGTCTGCTAACACTGTCTCCCAACTTGCTTAAAAACAACAATAAAATAGTAAGGTCGTAGGCTTTCATGGCCAGCATCCATAGTTTTTTGTGGGTTTTCGGGCTGTGTGGCCATGTTCTAGAAGAGTTAACTCTTCTAGAACATGGCCACACAGCCCGAAAAACCCACAAAAAACAATAAAATAGTAACTTTGGGCAGAGAGTATTCTGTTAGTAATCTGTACGATCAATGAGGAAGGGGTAGAGCGACCCATTCCTAGTTGATCACATCGTGGGGGCACCCCATTCTGACCTTAGATGTGATGGCACCAGACAGGCTCTTGCAGGGAGCTGCTTGGCTGGTGAGGCTTCAGCGAAAGTTGCAGCGGTACTGTGGACAAGAGGATGGGCCAGAGGGGCTGATGCGACATCAGACTGGCTGGCCCATGTGCACAATGATGCAGCATTGCGCTGAATTCAGCTCAGTATGTATGGTCATTACAGGGCCAGTCCAGGGCATAATGCTCCAGATTGGCCCTGGATTAAGCAGCCAGTGTAGACGTATCCCCACTTTCTTGACTGCTGAGCTTCTGCTGTCTCTCTGGTGCTTTCTAATTGCTCTTCGGAGAGTGATGGAGTCTCCTTCTTTGGAGGTGTTAAAGCAGAGGTTGGATGAAGTTAGTGTGCCACCTCGTGTGATCCGCACCCCCCTAATGATGCCCCTGACTGGATAGCAATCTGTCAGGAGTGTTTTGATTGTGTATTCCTGCATGGCAGGGGGTTGGATTGGATGGCCCTTGGAATCTCTTCCTGCTCTAGGATTCTATGATTCTTCAGCCCAGCTGTCTGTCTTCTCCTGATCAGTCTGGCACCTGGGAGTTTCCATAGTTTGAAAGAAATGGCAGAGGAGGATGTAAGCAGTGTGCCAGTCCCTGATACTCTGTCATAGGCAACTAAAAGCAGAGGAAAAGAGAAATCCTGAAAGGCTGGAGGCAGATGATTATCATCATTCTGACTAATCCTGGCTCCTCTACAGTGCCAAATCTGGATATCATAAAAATCAGACACTGAGATGTCCAAAAGACACTGTTTCGATATTTGCAAAAAAGAAAATAGTATTAGAGAAGGCAGTCAGAATCGGAAGGTTTCATTATTTTTCTAAAGGTGACCTTGTGGTTGTATTGTTGTTGTTTTTTAAAGCCCAACATACCTTCACTTAATGTACATTAAAATAAAACAGGCTCCCCACTGTTTCAAAAGGTTCAGAGAGCAGTGGCTTTAATGTGTTCCTGAATTTACATACTTTTTTTTTAAAAAAAGCAAAAATAACCTGTAATGCAAATTCTGGATCTTTTCACCTGTGATGATAAATCAGAGAATGCCGGCGGATATATTTCTGTTGCAATTAAATGTAACTGGCATATGCCTAGTCTTTGAACAAGAGAAAAATGCAGCCCTTGATTAATAAGTGGATAGATCTGGCTCTTTGTGGCTGTTTGGCCTTCAACAATTTCTCATTCTTGAGCAGAAAGGAGATTTCTTTTTCTGAAAATGATACTGAGAGAAATTGTTCCCACTCAGTCACCAAAAGGGTGTTTCTGTCCTATCTGACAAGCACCAAATATGCCTTTGTGGGGTATTGCTCCAATTTAAAATAACGCAGAGCCAAAAAGACAAACAAATGGGTCCTAGAGCAGATCAAACCGGAACCCTCCCTGGAAGCCAAGATGACCAAACTGAGGCTGTCGTACTTCGGACACATCATGAGAAGAGAGGACTCATTGGCAAAGACAATAGTGCTGGGAAAGGTGGAGGGAAATAGGAAGAGAGTAATAATAATAATAATAATAATAATAATAATAATAATAATAATAATAATAATTTTATTTATAGCCCGCCCCTCTGCACAACAATCGAGGCGGGTTACAGGAAGGCCACATGCCAGAAGGATGGACTCTATGAAGGAGGTCACTGTTGGTATTAAGGGGTTGCAGGATTTAAGCAGAGCAGTGGAGGACAGAGGATCCTGGAGATGTCTCATCCATAGGTTCACCATGGGTTGAGATCAACTCGAGGGCAGTTAACAGCAACAACAAAAAATGATGCAAAAGCTACATTGATAATTGAACTACAATGAATAATCAATAAATGACTTCATTGCTAATATTAATGTCTGTCTTGAAGAATAGCAAGCTCACTTTAGGCCTTTGCAGACTGCCAGAAATAGTGCAAATTGAGTCCATTTTAACTGCCCTGACTCAGTGCCAGGGAATCATGGGAACTGTAGTTTATTGTGGCACCAGAGCTCTCTGACAGAGAAGGCTCAATATCTCAGAAAAAAATACAGTTTCCATGATTCCCTAGCATTGATCCAGGGAAGTTACAGTGGACTCAATTTGCACTATTTCTGGCAGTCTGCAAAGGCCCTTTGTTTCATGCCATCCTACTGCTAACATAGGGATGCAGTGGCTCAAGTGGTTAAGATGCTGATTCTAATGATTGCACGACTGGCGGGTTAGCAGTTCAAGCCCCGGATGCTCCATGATGGGGGTGAGTTCCTGTCACTAGTCCCATCTTCTGCCAACCTAGCAGTTCAAAAGCATAGGTCCCACTTTGGTGGGAAGGTAAACAGTGTTCTGTGCATTCATGCTGGCCATATGATCACAGAGTAGACTCTGACAACAGTGGGTCTTTGGCTTAGTAAGGGAGATGAGCACTGCCCCTAAGGTTGGACATGACTTGTCTTTGGGGAATACCTTTACCTTTCTTGGTGACATGGATAGCCATAAATTGGCACATGCCTCCAAGTCAAAATTTTGCATTATTGTGAAATCTTTTTGGGTGCAGATGTGGAGTTTTGCATACATTGCTGTTGCACAGAAATATACATTGTGCATGAATGCAATGTACCTTGTTTGTGGTTGCACATGAATACACATTGCACAAATTCCTTCCTGCCCTCTGTGGTGTTAGCTACCCTTTCAAACATGGTGCCATTTGCAAATTTCATATGCAGCAGTTTGTAGACAGTGTGGTGTAGTGGTTTGAGCTTAGGACTTTAGGAGACCAGTGTTCAAATCTTCACTACACAAACCCTGGACAAGTTACTTTCTTTCAGCTGAAGAGGAAGGCAATGGCACACCTCCTCTGAAGAAATGTTGCCAAGAAAACTCTGTGATAGGTTCAGGATCATCATTAAATCTGAAATAACTTGAAGGCACATTAGTAATAGGACAGAGATAGCACACAGGTGAATAGCATAGAAAGAGAAGGTGAAAGACAATGAAACAGGTAGAATTTTAGGAATTAAAGGGTATATGGTACTGATAAGGGCAAAGTGAATATTCAACTAATGAAAAAGTATTAGTGAGCTTCTAAACAATCAATAAGAGTTAAGTTATTCTTGTTAGACAAATTAAGAACTCTTGTATTAGAAGTTTAGATGGATGGAAAGAAATTTAGATACATAGGTAGAGGCCAAAAAGAGGAAAAAGAAAAGAAAGCAGAAAATAAGAAGAACCATCAGTCCCCTGAAGGTGAGAAGTACTCTAATTATTTGTAAAAACAACTATGCAGTCAAGGATTTTGTAATGTGCATTTTAATTTTAACGTTGAAGGTAATAAAACTATATTTTTAAAAAGAAATAACTTGAAGACACACATGAGCTCCTTGCTGAGATCTTGCCAGCTATTTTGTTCGTTGTGTGCCTTCAAGTCCTTTCCAACTTACAGCGACCCTAATGAAACCCTATCACAGGATTTTCTTGGCAAGGCATGTTCAGATAGGGTTTCCCCTTGCTCTCTTAGGCTGAGAGAGTGGGACTTGCCCAAGGTCAGCAGGTGAGTTTCCTTGTCAGATGGCCTCAATAGGTGATAGAATCTCTTAAGTGGGGATTCGAACCCTAGTCTCCCACTAATCACACTTTGGCTGCTGCCACATTGAAGAAATAAAGAAGTTTGACACCACATAGCTCAATACTATGGAATTCTGGGATTCGTAATTTGGTGGGGCACCAGTGCTCTCTGGCAGGGGAGGCTAAATGTTTCACAAAACTACAAATCCCAGAACTGCACAGCATTAAGCCATGGACACTAAAGTAGTGTCAAACTACTTTATTTCTGCAGTGTGGCAGCAACCTGGGTTAACAGCTGCAGCAGCATTAAACAAAAAAGGTGCATCTCTCCAGCTGTGCTGACTTTCCTGCTGGAATGAATGTGAGCACAGGTCTGTATAATGATGAATAGATCACCTGGAAGGGAAGCGGCCCTTTTGTAATGGATGTTTGCAAAGGAATCTGAGGTGACATTTCAGATGAATGGCGGCCCTTCGGGTGCTTTCAGCTCTTGTGAATGAATCATGCTGTTTGCTGTTGTGTACACCACTTAAGTCTGGAAAGCACCCCCTTGGGATTCAGCTGGTGACATTCCACTGGCGCAGCAGGGAATTTTTGCAAGGATGGGAAAGAAAATATCATGGTACCCAGCACCTGGTTGAAAGCTGGAAAAGGAAGGCACTCAGCACATAAAGCTTGGAAAAGTTCCTTTTATTGGTCCTCCACTCGTCCAAACCCCCAGCCAGCAGATATGGGGGAGTGAAAGACCAAAAAAAGGAATTTTTCCAGCCTCTGCGTGAGACCTTACTACTGCCCTCCAACATCCGCTGTACCTAGAATTTGGGGAAGTTACTTTTTTTTATGACCATTCCCAGAGTCCTCATCTCATGTTCTGTAAATGTCTCCCCATATTGTTTTAATTGATCGATTCATTGACCCACACCATATCCTCCACATTTGCAGCTTTGACTTTTGCAGATTTGATTATTTGAGGTTTTGATTAATATGTTCTCTCTAGGAATATTTTAAGTCCTCCAGCACAATTCTGCTGGAAGTCAACCATAGGACGTTATCACACGGGGAGTTGCGGGGAGAAAGTGGAAATAAACCAGACGAGCGGAAGACTTTAATTTACGGGATTTGTCCCTTTCCGCCTCGTCTGATAACTAAATTCGAATTTAAAAGGGGGTTAATTCGAACGAAAACCTGATCTTTTCAAATCCTCAAAAATCCCGAAAATGAAAAGATCAGGTTTTTGTTCGAATTGACCCCCTTTTAAATTCGAATTTAGCTATCAGACGAGGCGGAACGGGACAAATCCTGTAAATTAAAGACTTCCACTCGTGCCCGTTTATTTCCACTTTCTCCCCGCAACTCCCTGTGTGATAACGTCCATAGAGTTGTGCTGGGGAACCTAGACGTTCCAGGAGAAAACACTTCTCTAGGCATTTGTAGGGCCCCCAGCATGATTCTACGGTCAATTTGTGACAGGTGTTGAGCACAGAGTTGCATCAGAGGACCTTGAGATTCATAGAGAGGTATTTTCTTAGGTAAAAATAATAGTGAGTTTTTAATTTGCATTTTTTCCACATTCATGGGGGTCCTTTGCCCATAACCCCAGCAAATGTGGAGGAATCACTGTATAGCCACCACCCCCACCTGTTTATTTTATAGAATGCCCTCTTTGGACTGCAACTCCTAGGCATGCTGACTAGGGGATTCTGGGAGTTGTAGTTCAACCACCTAACCTTTTCCAAGCTCTGTGCACAACTTGTTCCTTGTTCTGTTATCAGGCCCCCTTCCTTATGCTGTAGGGCAAGGTTGTGTAAAATGCAACCTGGGGCCACACATGGCCCACAGAGCACACTTCTGTGGCCCCTGGAGTGCCCCCATCCACAAAAACTCTCCCAAAGTTTTTTTTAATGTTCATTTTAATTGTCAGGCAATTTCTCTCCTCAAACACATGGGGAAATGTGAAAATGACCTCAATGCAACTTCCACAACACTCAAGGATTATTAAATATCTCCATTTTCCTCTGTAGTCCCTCTCAAAATGGCAGCAGAGGGTGAGGTGGCATCACTTCCTATCAGATGAATGCAGGCTTTAGGTGAAACACGGGGGGTTGGATGGAGCATCCATGGGTGAACCAGACTGAAGACCAGAGGCTCCCCAGTTCTGCCAGTTTCAGTCTATGGAAGGGGTGCGCAACAGAAGCAGAAACTGCGGAGCATCCAGTGAAATCCACAGAAGAAGCTGGAGACACATCTCAAAATAACCCAACACAATTCAGGATTGTGTAAGGCCTTCTTTTTATTGTTGTTGTGTGCCTTCAAGTTGTTTCCAACTTATGGTGGCCCAAAGGCAAACCTATGATAGGGTTTTCTTGACAAGATTTGTTCAGAGGAGGTTTGCCATTGGCATCCTCTGAGACTGAGAGAATATGACTTGCCCAAGGTTACCCAGTAGTCTACCACAGCCAAGTCAAGATTTGAACCCTGGTTTCATAGTGTCCTAGTTCAATGCTCAACCATTATTCCATACTACCGTATTTTTATTCTGACTCTCTGCTAAACAGATGCCATGAAAAGTGGGCTCTGAGGCAGCATATGGTCAACAAGGTCAAACTTTCCCCATCCTGCTCTATTACCTTTGAATTTCAGAAGTTTTCACCAATGACCTGCAAAACTGATTCCATTCTAGATAGTCTGATCCTGCCTTTCTGTTTGGGTGGCCATTATTTATCAAATCAAATAGCATCACGTTTTTGCATGTCAGAAGGACGCAACATCATAAACAAGCAAAGGCCTCCCTTGGCTGTTCTTCTGGGATAGCCTGGTGCACGAAGTGATTTTTCATTCCCATAGACAGTGCCTTTTATTGTGGATGAATTGTACAAACTACTCACAGGAATAACATCAATACCAAAACAAAAATGGTGGGCGGGTGCGAGGTGGAGGGAGAGCATTCCTGCTGTAGAAAAATAACCTTAATGACAGCCAAGCTGCTCTGAGGATGGGATCTACTTTTCTCCGCCACTGGAGACAAAGAGGAGAAAAGAATCCAATAATGCAACACAGTCGGTGGTTGGCTTTGGTTCAAAGGGCTCAGCCAGCTGTTGCAAAAGAGATTTACTGGTGCTAAAAGATAGCTCTTTTGCCTCATCTTTGTCCCTTTTACAACACACATACTCATTCTGCTTAATTGGACCTAGCTGTAGTTTGGATTTGGGCAATTTTGAGAGGATACGGCTCAGCCCGGTAGGAGCAGATTTCATAGCTTCACAGGTTATGAGAGAGAACAATCAGGGCTTTTAATAGAATAAAGGCCATAGCTGTCTGGCAACTTGTTGGGAGTGCAATTGTATGAGAGATGATGGCATACCAGTAGGGCTCTCCTTGGGCACCAATTTTTCCAATGCAATTGTGGCAACAGTGGCATGAAAGGGGAGATTGGTTGTGGTAGGAATTTGGGCACATACTGTGGGCTATATCGAAGTGGCCTATATGTTTTGTTGTTATGTGCCTTCAAGTTGTTTCCAACCTATGGTGACTCTATCACAGGGCTTTTTTGGCAAGCTCTGTTCAGAGGGAGTTTGCCAATGCCCTCCTCTGAGGAGGAGAGTGTATGACTTGGCCAAGGTCACCCAGTGGGTTTGCATGGCCATGTGAGTATTCGAACCCTGATCTCCAGAGTCTTAGAGACTTATCGCATGAGAAAAATAAACCAAAATGGAATGGGAGAATAGCGGCTTTCCCCATGCGTCTCCACATGATGTTGTAGCATTTTCATTCTTTTCCCAAGGGAGATGGTAATAAAAGCATGCCTTTTGTCAAACAGATTCTTTCCAGTTTGACAAAAGACACACTTTTACGACCACCTCCCTCAGGAAGAGAACAGAAGTAATATGATGATATGCAGAGAGGCACAGAGAAGCCCGCTACTCTCCTGTTCTATTTCAGCTTTCTTTTTTTCATGCGATAAGGCTTTTAGTCCAATAGTCAAACCACTGCACCACACTGGCTCTATATGTGCCATAGCATCACATAAAAAACAATAAGATGAAACCCTTTTCATTTCCCTCCCTTTTAGTGATGTTCCTCCCCTGTGTCACAGAAATTATATACAAGGACGCATCCTCCACATTTCCCCAAAGTGGCCTGTGGCACATTGCTTTGTGCACAAACAGAGCTATATAAAGGCAGGCCAATAATGTCATTTTTGTTAGAAATAAAATGCAGCATTCCTCAGTGTGTGTTGGCAGCTCTAAAAGCCAAGTGCAGCCACTGCAGAAGAATCAGCTGGCCTTCAGCCCTCATCCCAAGGGCCAAAAGAGTTCTGCAAAGTAGAAGGGAGAGAGAGGAGGCAGGTGGCTCTGCTGTCAGGAAGCCTGTGAATCTGCTCTGAGCTTTTTGTTTGAACCTTGAAGGATCTGCCCAAGGTACTGAAGGTCTATCCCAAATAGATTCAGCATCTTGGCTAGCTGATTTAGAATTTTGATTAATGGATCTACTGTCCTGGTAACACTGAAGCCCACCTCCCCTGGGAACAGGTCTTGCTCATATTCCTCCTGCTTTGGGGAATGACTTCCTTCCCTCCTGCTTTCAGGGTTGAGACAATGAATCAGCTTTGGTTTTTAGTCTGCATCTGCTCTGCAGAATTAATGCAGTTTCACAACCACTTTAACCCAGAATTCCATAGCATTGAGCCATGGCAGTTAAAGCAGTGTCAAAATGCATTATTTCTGCAGTGCAGATGCAGCCTCAATCTGTCCAGTGAGTTCTCCAAAGTGCTGATCTCTATCCCTTCCCCATCAATTCAACACCGTACCTATCTTCCTTCCAAGCTCAGACCAAAACCCCAGAGTGGATTCACTGCCCCTTTGACACGGAACGCACCAGTTTCCACTGTCTTGCACCAAATTGACCTTCAGGCAAACCGATCCTGACCAGAGCATGAGGCGGCATCGCTAAACTTGGACACGATGAGCTGAATTAAAGAATGTAGGCATGCTACTTCAGGCAAGATGGATCTCTGGCTTTGCCACAGTGACCCTCCTATGGTCTAATAATTTTTGGGCCTCCCTGAATACTACTGGAACAACAGACTTAAAAGTCAAGCAATTTATTAGAATGCATAAAATATGGGGAAAAATTAAAAGAGAGGGATGGTGAGCTGGCAGTGTTAATCTTTTTCCCTTCTTAAAGTAAGTGCCTTAACAAATCAAGTTAAATGGGGTAGGTAATATAACTCTTCCTGACAACTTAAGTAATGCTTCTGTGCCTCCAGAAAGTGAATTTCATACATATAGACACACACATGCATCCTTTGATCACTCTTCCCCATGGTTCTCTCCAAACACAATTTGCAATCTGTTTCTACAATCCTAGTGAATTCAGTGATGCACAGAAGGCACAGATGAACAGTTAAGCACCAACCAGTAATGCTGAACCACACAGGCTGAGATCCTGTTGGTTCATCCCAACTAGATCAGATCCATTTGAATAGTGAGCCAACACATGCGTAAACCCAACTAATTCAATTGTTCGCCTCTAGTTGGGACTAACAAGAGGCTTCAGCCCATCTGAAATGGTTGTGTGTGTGTTTGTTGTATGCCTTCAAATCGTTTCCAACTAATGGTGACCCTCTAAGGTGAACTTATCATGGGGTTTTCTTGGCAAGTCTCTTCAGAGGGGGTTTGCTTTTGCCATCTTCTGAGATCAAGATCACCCAATAGGTTTTCATGGCCGAGTGGAGGATCTAGCCCTGCTCTCCAGAGTCACAGTCCAATACTCAAACCAGTGCGCCATGCTGGCTCTCAGTTGAAATGGCTACACTTGTGGAATTCTGCTTATGCACCATGAACACAATATGTCCATTGTACAACAGCCCCAAAAGTATAACTACACATGTCAAGGAACTTAGACAGGTTTAGGAAACAAACAGAAGTCTGTCAGTTGAGTAAAATGTAGAGCTCTCCTATGGTTAAGATTGTTGGAATGGGAGCTGGGAGATCCAGGTTAATAATAATAATTTATAATAATAATAATAATTTTTATTTTTATCCCACCCCTCTGCAGCGCAATTGGGGCGGCGTACAACATGTTAAAACAAGATCCAACAACCCCTTCCCTAACCCACCCACCCCTTAAAAATATATTAAACTAATGCAGAATTAAAATACTGAATGAATAAAAACATACAATTCTTTAAAATAGCAGCTCGACTAAACAATGGCGGTTGGAGGAGCGAAAAGCCAGAGTCTTTGTCTTCTTGGCCGGGACATTATTCAGGAAAGGTCATAGAATCATAGAATCATAGAATCATAGAGTTGAAAGCGACCACAAGGGCCATCCAGTCCAACCCCCTGCCATGCAGGAACT
>CM034710.1:122455137-122469620 GCA_020142125.1 Phrynosoma platyrhinos | reverse complement strand
TTTTTAAAGCAGTCAAGAGTGGAGATAAGACGGATCTCATCCAGCAGGCCATTCCATAATCTTCAAGTCCCCATTGGGCAACATTGGTCCATTCCCTCTCTCCCAGAAGGACCTACCTCATGGGGTTGTTGTGAGGATGAAGTGGTGTAGAAGGAGATCACAAACATTACCTTAAGCTCATTGGGGGAAAAGATGGGATATCACTGGAACTAAATAACTGACAAAATTTGAAACAGCTCTATCTGCCCTTGCTTTCACATGACACAATTATGGCGCTATGGTTCCACTGGAACTGCCATGTCAGCATCCTAAGGAAAGCTGGGATTAGCAGGTTAAGGAGGTATTTAGGCCTCTGGGAGGCAGAGTGGAGTAGCAGTTTGAGCACTAGACTAGGAATTTGGAGACCAGGGTTCAAATCCCTGTTCACCCATGGAAACCCACTGGACAATGATGTATCCAAGCTTTTTACTCCAAGTCTCATGTCTCTACTTTCAAGTCTCAAGGCGAGTCTTATGTCACTGCAAGATACTTTCAAGTTGAGTCTAAAGTCTGGAGCCAAATTTAATAGGAAAAAAGGGTTGTGGTGGGATGTGAGTAGAGGTGGGGAGGTGGAGTTTCAATAACTAGAAAATCAAGAAATAAATTAAATTATCCTGGGCAATTTATCAAGATTGCATTTTAGAAAAATGGGGTCTATTCAGCAGCCTGTCCCTGCTGGACATCAGGGGAGCCTTCTTAAGCTTTTCCTAGGAGTGGCAGGCAAGACTTGCCTCCATAACACAGGATGAGTTTCTCAGGGGAACAGCAAATGCTTTTGGCAGCAGGCTTGAGGCAAAAAGCTTTAGAAGGCTCAGCAGGGACAGGCTGCTTACTAGACCTCAATCCCTGCCTTGAGCCCATTGCCTACCCCTGGATGTTTCTGGGTGAAGTTAGGCTTGCAAGTTGGTCACTAAAAAGACACAAGTCGTGAGTCAAGTCGAGTCAGTGCATTATTTATTGCTGAGTTGAGTCCAAGTCAAGTCACTGCAGTGACTTGAGTCTGCATCAATCAACTTGAGTCTACATCACTGCCACTGGGTGAGCTTGGGTAAGTCACATTCTCTCAGCCTTAGAGAAAGCCAAAGGTTAAACCCCCTCTGAACAACTCAAGCAAAGGAAACCTCATGATATATTTGTCGTAGGGTCGCCATGAGTTAGAAATGACTTGAAGACACACACACAAGCAACAATTTAGAACTCTCAGCTGGAGAGGTCTACTGCGTCCCTAAACTGCAAAGCTCAGGAGCCATAGGATATAGCCATGGTTGTTAAAGTGGAATCCCCATTGTGCTATAATTGTGTAGTGTGCAAGGGCCTCAAGGGAGAGGTTGGGGGACTGAACTTTTCAAAGTATGTTTGGCTGAGTTCCAATTGCATTGCAGGCAAATAACCACAGATTCTTATCCAACTGCCCCCCCCCCCACTATCCCCCTCCTAGTTTCTTATCAGGAGTGTCTCAGCGGAAATAGAAATGCCTTTTATTTCTCTCTCTCTCACACACACACATCAGCACTATGTAAAAACACACACAAACCATTGTGTAGATTAGAGACAACTTCTCAGAGTTATCTCCAGATCTGATCTCTGTGTGGAGCTGGAAAGGTCATGAGCACGCTTTCTCTCTTTTCTTCAGCATTTTTCGGGTAGAGAAGAAAACCCCTCTGAAGTTGGGCAAATCTAATCTTCTTGCTCAGTGTGTGTTTTTAGGATCGTGTGATACAGATGTGTCAACAGTTTTGTTTAAGGATTTAAAAATCTTTGCCTATATCATCCTGGGATTCAAAGTGAAGAATTTATGTAGTTTTCTACCCAACTATTGGGAGGGGGATGAGCGTATCCAAATAAGAATTCTGTTCCCCAATGAAATTTTCCTTCAGTTCACATATTTCTAGCATTGCAAAGAGACTGTTCACGCCTAGGTCTCTTACATTTGCTGGCTTTCCATTCCCTTCAGTTCTCAACTGAAATTTTATGTTGCTGAAATGGTGAAAACTTTAAGGAAAACTGGATTTGGGGCAGAATTCTTTTTTGGAATCATAAAATCTTAGAGTTGGAAAGGACCCCAAGGGCCATCTAGTGTTCTAGTTCAACCCCTGCCATGCAGGAATACAGATAGCCACCCAGCCTCTGTTTATACACGTCCAAATAGAGTTAAGGTCCAAAACACACTGCCGAAATAATCCAGTTTGAGGTCACTTTAATTGCCCTGGCTCAGTGCTAGGGAATCCTGGGAATTGTAGTTTATTGTGGTACTAGAGCTTTCAGACAGAGAAGGCTAAATGTTCACAAAGAGACAGTTCCCAGAATTCCCTAGCATTCAGCCAAGGCAGTTAAAGCGGTCTCAAATTGGATTATTTCTGCAGGGTGTTTTGGACCTACCACATTCTGAGGCAGTCCATTCCACTATCAAGTAGCTCTTAAGAGTAAAGAAATTATTTCTATAATGTGTAGGTGGATTTTCTTTCCTTGTATTTGGAATCCATAGTTTATGTTCTAGTCTCTGGAACAGCAGAAAACAAGCTCATTCCATCTTCTACAGGACGTCCCAGCCAATATTTAAAGATGGCTATCATGTCACCTGTCAGTCTTCTCTTCTCTAGGCAGAGCATAGCCAGATCCTGAAGTCCTTCCTCATAAGGCTTGTTTCAAGACCTATGATCTCTTGGTCATGCTTCTCTGGACATGTTCCAGCTTGCCATTATCCTTCTTGAACTCTGGTTCCCAGAACTGAACACAATATTCCAAAAGCAGAGTAGACAAAAAGCAGACTAGAGTGCCGCTTCTATTTTTCTCACTCTGGACACTGTGCTTCTGTTGATATAGCCCAGAATTGTATTGGTTTTTATGGTCACTGCATCACACTGTTGACTCATGTTCAACCTGTGGTCTACTAAGTCCACAGTTCCTACAAACAGCTCCCAGTCTCAAACAGTTACTTACTTACAGGAGGACACACAACGCAGATGGGGAGATGGGTACAAGACCTTGCCACAAACTCAGGTACCAACTCTGCCCACACATCTACTCAGGAAATGTCATCACACACCTATGCACATAACCCACAATATTAGAGGGATTTTCACTTGCCCATCCTCTAATGTAATACAGCTGCCCCTCTGTTTTTGCAGACTTGAAGTAAGCACCCGTCGCCCATCCATGGGTAGCAAATGGAGGGGGACAAAATGGGCTGTGCGCCCATGGCGCGCACCCACAGGCACTGCCATTCAAGCCTATGGGGCTTAAATATTTGTGATTTTCCATTTTCATGGGGGGGGGGGGTCTAGAACGGATCCCCTGCGGAAATGGAAAGGTGACTGTATATGCCATTCTCTGTCAACAATTCCCTTTAGCACTCTACATTGAGCAAACAGGTCAGTCTCTGCGTCAGAGGATAAATGGACATAAATCAGATATTAGGAAGGGGAATACACAAAAACCTGCTGGAGAACACTTCCGTCTTCCTGGGTATTCCATCTCTGACCTCAGGACAGCAGTCCTTCAACAACAACAACAACAACAACAACAACAACAACAACAACACTACAAAGGAAGAATGGAAAGTTGCTTTAGAATATATCCACAAACTCAAGTCCATCAACAATGGATTGAACAGAGACAATGGCTTCTTGGCACACTACCCGCACATATACGTTGGATGATTTTAATTGTTTTAGGCTAATGTGTTTGAACTTAATAATTTTGTTTTTTAAATCTATGTTGTACCCTGCCTCAAGATTTGGGAAAGGTGGATAAGAGATGATGATGATGATGATGATGATGATGATGATGAGGTTGATGATGTTAGCTAGTTAATCACAATTTCATTCCCAAGTCTGCACACACTACATTCCAAAAACCCCTCTAGCAATCATATGATCATCCACCATCATTCCTTGTGTTCTTTCACTCTGCCCTTCCATTGATCACATTTCACATTCAATCTCATGCAACATTTCAGAAACTGTTTCTCCAATTTCTGCTGCATTTTTTTAAAAAATATATTATTCAGGAGTTACAGTAAAGTGTTTAAGCAATATTACACTGGTTAAGAATTAGGATCACTTTCTTTCAGTGCTAGCCTTGCTCATTCCCTCGCTTGATTTCTGTTGAACAACAACTGTGCTTACTTAGCTAGTTCCAAAATTGCAGAAACACACAAGATAAGAAGTACAGATACATGTATTTTGGAAAGTATAGGGTTAAGTTAAACCAGATTGGAGAGTGAAAATCGAAAATCCTTGGTAAAGCCAGGATCTTCCAGGGAAAAAAATTGAGATGAAGAAAACATCATGTGGATCACAGAAATAGGACCTTATCACACGCTGGCCATGAAGCGAAAAGTAACCAAAATAAGAATAAATTCAGTTCTATACCGAAATGAACTGAAATGCTTCACAATACGTATTGCGTGATCATATGTATTTCGCCTGCGCGGCCATTGCGCAATAATTCCGAAAGCTCGCTTGTACTTCCCCGAAAAACCGAATGTCAAAAGATCTCAATTCATTACGGATTAGCTCCGGGTTCTGTCGAGTTTTGGTGCAACGTCGTGTGTAAACACGGGGAACTAATACGGATTAGCTTCGGGTTCTGTCGAGTTTTGGTGCAACGTCGTGTGTAAACACGAGGAACTAATACGGATTAGCTATGGATATCCTTTGGATTAGGTCTGCTTTAGACCCCGTGTGATAAGGTCCATAAAATTGGAAAGTACAGGTACAAAACATGGGAATTCCAGTTGTTTGTTTTTTTAAAATCTATCTGGAGATGGCCTGAATGCTGAGAAAGGGGATTTTAATAGATCTATATTTGCCTTGTCCATATGTTTTGAGATGGGTTTTTAAACCATTACAATTTGAAGGCTGCTTTTAATATGGTAATCTGTTGAATTGCATTTACGATTGCATCTGCACTGCAGAAGTAATGTAGTTTGGCACTGCTTTAACTGCCATGATTCAATACTACGGAATTCTGGCATTTGTAGTTTTGCAAGTTATTTTGCCTTTTCTGTCAGAGAGCTCTGGTGCCCCATTAACTACAAATCCCAGGATTCCATAGGATGGCGTCATGACAGTTAAAGCGGTGTCAAACTGCATTAATTCTGCAATGTAGATGCAGCCTAGGTCATGGGTAATTGAAAGTGGGGGCCAGGGGCTGTGGGGCCTTTGAGGCCACTTTGGAACCCCCCCAAAGCCCATCATCCCTTATTCCCTTCATGAGGTGCAGGGTGTTTTATGCCATATCTTGGGCCCTCCTCAGCCCAGCAGAAGCCTTTTTTAAAAAAAGGTAGTAAAGTTGTGAAGAACAGCAGACCAAGGCTAGGATGCTGTTTGTTACTCCTGGCTAGAGTAGACCCATTGGCTCCACTGTTGAATGGTCAGGGTGACCATATGTCATAACCGCAAAGGAGGCCAAGGCACCACAAAATGTAGGACATTCAACAAAGATGTAGGATGCTACAAATAAAAGCCAAAAAATACCAATATAAATATAAATTCATGCTTCTTATTCATGCTCAAAATGGAGGACATTTTGAAATGTCTCCTGAACGAAGGTTGAAATGTAAGACATGTCCTGAAAACAGAAGATGTCTGATCACCTTGTGAATGGTGAGTCCACATATAGGTCAATCCATTGGTGTAATGGGTCTGGCGTAGTTGAGACTATGGATTTTATCTCATGGCTTAAAAATCACAATTTACCACTGGCATTTTCAATCCTAATTCGGGATGCATCCTGGCATTATCGTATGCAAAATGCCACCAATGCTGCTGGCTGGGTACAGGCCGGGTAACTTCCAGCTAGAAGCAGCGCTCAGATTGCCGATTTGGAAAGTCAGGCACTTTTCAATTTTGAAAAGACGCTGGTGAAACACGGTTTCTAGCTGGACGTTACATGGACTGCATATGGCCGGTGGCATTTTGTGTATAATAAGACCAGGATGCATCCCGAATTAGGATTGAAAACTGCAGCAGTAAGTCACATTTTTAAGCCATGCGATAAATTCCAAACAATAGGATTGAGGCCAAAATCTGCCAGCTCTGAGCTGCTGATTTTTTCCTGTCATAAAAGCGTCCCTTTTGCCAAGCTGGAGAATTTCATTTAGCAAAAGGGACGCTTTAACCACCGTCTCCTAAGCTTTTACAACTGGAAGGGAACGAACATCACGCAGAGAGGGAAAGAGAACTGCACTTCTCTCTGTTTGCCTGCCGGGTTTATCTGTAATGCGATTAGGTTCTTAGTGCTTTGCTTCCCTCCCAGCCACAGTGTCCACCAGTAGAGTTTCTCCTCCTCCTCCTCCTCCTCCTGCTACCTACTCCAGCATCATGCGCCAACTGGATCTGAGCCTAAAAAAACCAAAGAATCTCTCAATGCCCAAATGTGTCTATAAAAACTCCTCTACAGCCCAAGGGTTGCACTGAAGGTGAGAATGCTGGAACAGCATGAGAGGAGCCAGCAAGATCAAGTAAACATGATATGGGTTTCTTGAAAGTAAGGGTGTGCGGAGGGCCATGTTGCCTTGGAACAGCAGCTGAGACATCTGTCTGGCATGCGTCTGTGGCAGTCCCCCATGCGCTCCTTGAAGAATGTCGCCATCAGCGAAAGGCACTGCGGCGTGCACTTCCCGGTGCATGGATGTGAACCGCATAACAATCTCTCTCTTTCTGTCTCGGAGAAAATATTTCTGTCTAGGCCTGCTCGGTTCCTTAGCAGCCGAAAAATGTAATAGTTTCTCCAGCTGATAGTTACCGTGGCAACTGTGACATCACCGCATACATAGTGATACATTTCACGCAGACACTGAACATGCGCGCACACATTCACACACACGGTGTGCTTTGGGGGACCAGTTGCTAGGAGCAGGCAACTCCAGAATATTGCTAGGCAAGCAGCCAAGGGATGCTGGCATCTCCAGAACATGCTGTGCTCCTGTCTCTGTGATATTCCGCCTTGTTCTCAGTCTCAACGTCTTTCCAAAGCCTTGTTCCCTTTGTGGTTCACCCTTGAATGATCCTACACATTTTCCAATGGCAAAGGAACACAGAGAACCTGGCTTGTTTCCACACCTGTACCAAAAATACTGGCTGAAATACCCTAAATGCACCAGATCCTGTCTGATCTTGGAAGCTAAGCAAGGTCAGCTCTGGTTAGTACTCGGATAGGAGGCCACCAATGAATATCAGGTGCTGTAGGCTATATTTCAGAGGAGGGAACTGGCAAAACTACCTCTGAAGATTTCTAGCCTAAGAAAACTCTATGAAATTCATGGGGTTGTCACATGTCGACAGGTGACTTGAAGGCACATATCCACACACACAGGGGAGCCAACATAGAGGTTGGAGCATCGGACTACAGCTCTGGATACCAGGGTCTGATTCCCATCTTGGCCATGAAACCCACTGGGTGACCTTGGGTGAGTCACACTCTCTCAGCCTCAGAGGATGGCAATGGCAAACTATCTCTGAAGAAATTTGCCATGAAAGACCCATGAGAGGGTCACCATAAGTCAGGAATGACTTGAAGGCACACAGCAATAGCAACAACAAATCCATACACACACACCCCAAAGATACCAAAGGATCAACAAAAAATGTGTCCAAAGAATATGCCTAATCATAATACAGTCACTGGGGAGTGGCTTGGCTCCCACTTCCATGGATTGAAATTTTGGCTGGAATCCTACTTGGGTGCATATAGCATAAGGCTCACTTGTCACCAGCCAAGGATTTACCATGTTGCTTTGATAGTCCCATTCCCACTGGCCAGTGGTGGAGAGTGAGAGATGGATAGATATGATGGGGAAAAGTCTGGCTATGTTTGCACCACCACACTTGGACTGAGGATATCTTCCTGCAAGATCAGCAAGGGTCCACTGGAGCTCTCACTGGATGATTTGTGTCTAGCAATGGGAACAGATGCCTCGCCAATTCCAATGGCAAGATTGCCAGATGCCTCGCCAATTTCTCTACTCACCATCAGCAATGGAATGACCACTAGGGGAAACTATGGTTGTGATGGAGCTTTAGTCATTGTAGAGGGAGGAAGAGTATAGCAACCTTTGTATGCAAAATGCATACACAGGAATAAAGTGGAATTATGCTTGCATATGTCACCAATGAATACAAAGTGCTGTGGGTGACGTTTTGGGAAAAGGAACTGGCTAAACTATCCCTGAGTATTCCTTGCCTAAGAAAACTATATGAAACTCATGGGGTTGCCATAAGTCAACAGGTGACTTGAAGGTACGCAGACACAAAAACCACCAACAGGAAGCTGACCATCTCTATGCACTGCTGTACCTGGAAATCCCAATGAGTGGAAAGCCCCAAAATTTTTGCACTCAGTCAATCAATCAATCAATATTGGTGTGAGGCTCCTGGGAAGCTCTATGTGTTACAGAAGTGGTCATTATGAGCCACATGCAGCTGACAAGCCATATTTTGCCCATCTTGATCTAGTAATCCAACATCCTGGTCCTGAGAATGGCCACCCAAATTCCACTCTGAACCTTGAGTAACTTTCTTGCACAGACAAGAAATGCCTCCTGGAAGCCCACCAGCAGAACATGAATCCCAAAAATACCCTCCCATTCACAATTCCTAGCAACTGTTGTGCAGAGGCAGCTGATCTCAGTGGAGCTGCTTAGGAGATCAGTATGATCCCTCAAGCTGGAATGTTAGTGTTTTATATCATACTAGTTCATTTCATCTTAATGCCCACTTTTGCATGTTTTTAATTGTACTGTTTTTTAACTTGTAAGCTGCTTCGTGTCCTATCTTTGGGAGGAAAAGCAGGATAATAATAATAATAATAATAATAATAATAATAATAATAATAATAAGATTTAGGAATGCAGACTGGATCAATAAAAGGGAAGCTGGAAACTCAGTGGTGGGTGGGACAGAGAGATGACTTATTGAAGTCTGGAAAATTTACCTTTAATAATTTTTTTACTAGTAGCACTAACAAACTTTTTTTAACTAAGAACACTTGCAATCACTTTTTAAAGATATATTTCCCAGACCTCTATAAAGCATCTCTGTGTTGCACCTACCTCTGAGCTTCCAGCTTCCCCATCCTTGACTCACCAGTCTGTATGTCTAAGGATGTATCTACACTCTATAAATAATGCAGTTTGACAGCACTTTAACTGCCATGGCTCCATTCTACAGAATACTGAGATTTGTAGTTTTGTGAGGCTCAAGCACTCTTTGGCAGAGAAAGCTAAAGACCTTGTAAAACCATAAATTCCATAGGATGGAGCTGCAGCACTTAAAGTGGTGTCAAACTGCATTATTTCTAACTGATTGCTGGTTTGGGCCCATTTTATATGGAATTTGTTTATAGCCAGTGGAATGGGGCTGTCAAAGCAACATGGTGAGTCCTGCGCTGGTGACAAGTGAGCCTTTTCCCAAGGGAAAAACCAATGTCGCTGATCAGCTCTGATCTTGCACGGAAATACTTGGGATCTTGACATGAGGCTAAGTAACAAGTTTGGTCGAAATTGGCTCATAAACATGCAACAAAAACACAGGAGTTTAAAGTTTTGGGTTGCATGGCACCCAAAGTCATTCGTGCATTGGATTTAAAACTTTCCTATCCTCTTCATTTTGGTCCCATGAGATAACATACCAAGCCTGGTAATATTGTGGTTAAGAATGTGGGTTTGTATAGCATGACAGGCAGGCAAACAAACAGAGGGACATGATAAATTATACTACAGATGGGAGCCTGCACCAAATAGAACAGATGGAAATACCCCAAAGAAAAACAGGAATGGAAGGAAATTGTGCCTGTCAAATTTGGAATGTGTGATTGGTTGGGGATTCCGGGCATTGTAGCAATTTCCCCAAATTCTGTAAAAGAAGGATTTAAGAGGAAGACACTTTAAATTTTATGATGCCTAGAGAGACAGTATGGTATAGTGGTTTGAGCACTGGGCTATGACTCTGGAGGCCAAGGTTCACATCCCCACTCGGCCATGGAAACCCACTGGGTGACCTTGGGCAAGTCACACTCTCTCAGCCTCAGAGGATGGCAGTGGCAGACCTCCTTTGAAGGAACTTATCAAGAAAACTCCGTGATAGGTTCGCCTTAGGGTTACCATATGTTGGAAATGATTTGAAGGCACACAACAACAACAGTGCATCCAAGTAAACACATCAATATTATGGTTTATCCTGAGTCCTGTTCAAGTGGCATCCTCCATCCTTAGCTCCCTCCAACATTCCTGTGCTATACAAAATATCTCTCATTCTGTTTTCTTCAACTCACCTGCCTTCAACTTGCCAGGCATTAAAAAGATCGGTAAGGATCTCAGTTGTACTTGCTTCCTCCAACCCATCTCCCAGAATGAATCTCTAAAAGCATTTAATGGTCTTGTCTGTGCAAGAAAGTTAATCGAGGTTCAGAGTAAAGTACAATGGCAACAGCATTTGGAACTTGTCTCATCTGAAATCAGGTACGTAGCTGTTTTATTGCCCATTAGCCCCGTTGGCTGCTGGCCATGGGAAATTAGAGGCATTAAATTGGTGGTCAGAGAGATCTGCAATTCTTCCCCCAAATGCAATAGGAATGTCTTGAAATATGTTTGCGTTAATGTATCTTAAAAGCTGTTCAGTGCAAAATCAACTTTTCTTATAAGTCAATGGAGAGGGGTGTTTTCTGCAAGCCACATACAGCCCCTGGGTCCTATTTTTGTGGCCCCTGGGACCCTTCACCTGTCTCCCAGTGCTCCTCAATCCCTCAATGGTTTGTAAATCTTAAGGGGTGATTTTTGCACCCCACTCACACAGAATGTCCCCCCCCCTACATGTGCAGAAACGTGCAAACACATCCCGGACTGCATCCCACAATAACTCAATTTTTCTACAGGGTTCCTCTCAAAATAATGGCACAATGTCATTTCCAGTAACTATTTTAAGAGGAAAAATGGGTATTTTGGGACAGTGGTATATGTCTGTGTGGATTGGGGGGGGCAATCTGCCCCATGTAGTTGCCCACCCTTATCGTAAGTGAAAATTGGGGCGAGGCGATGGGAAAATAAGAACACCTGCAGCTTTCCTTTCTTGCAAAGAGACTGAAACGAAGAGCTTCTACTGAATGGAGAAATGCTTAGAGTGGCAGTAAGAATCACCCAGCCCTCAGGTGCTTGCTGTCTTGCAACTCCCATCAGCCCTAGCCAGCATATCTCATGGGGAGGAATGATGGGAGAAGCAATCCTACAACATTTGTAGGGCCTCTCTATCCCGGTTCCAAAGGATTAATGGGAAGTACTACTGGCCGCAGGGGCTGCATTGATCCTCCGCAGGCCAAATGTCTGTCCACCAAGATCCATTGATCCTCCCCATTTTTACATTTTATATTCAGAAAATCAAGAGCCAGTGTGGTGCAGCAGTTTGAGCGTTGGGCTATGACTCTGGAAAATAGAATTTTAATCTTCACTCGGACATGGAACCCCACTGGATTACCTAGTCACACTCTCTCAGCCTCAGAGGAAGGCCCGAGCAAACCCGCTCTGAATAAATCTGGCCAAAAAATCATCAGGGTTGCCATAAGTCAGAAATGACTTAAAGACACATTTTTTTAAAAATGCAGAAAATATTGTCCGGAGAGTGAGGAACAGAAGAAGGTAATCTACCCAGTTAGAGCTGAAAAATGTATTTGGGGTAGCTGTGCTGGCCATGTGGCAAAATACATGCTATGGGGTCTATTTACTGGGTCAGGCAAAAAGTGCAAAATGCATTTACAACAGCTTTTGAAGCTCACTGGCTTCTTCATCATGCAAAGACATTAAAGATGTTAAAAATCACATAGAAGAAAGAAAAGGGACATGGGTCTGCTCACGTTTGCTTAAGTTGGTCTTGAGGGAGGCTGATACAAGTAGAGACCCAACTCCTTGGTTGAGCTGCCAGATCTTGGCCCTAGCCCCACTTCTCCAGTCCACAGGATGAAGGGGAGGAATCTCAGGGTGAGAACACTGCCTTGAACAGGGTGTTTGGGTGCCTTTATCTATTAATATTTATTTTAAACTTGAATGGCTTACTATCATGCTCTCCAACATTTCACAAGTGAGAGACCCGGGATATGTGTGGCCAACCAATATCAGAATGTGGTCAAGATAGCAAAAATTACTGATGATGAAAAGCACACACAAGCTAGGAGAGGCCGTAGTAGTTTGCTTTTGCCAGAGGCTACTGAAATGGACAAGATTCCTTCTCCTCTTGTCCTCTCCTCCCTGCGGAGTTGAGTGCAAACTACTCTCGCACTTTGAACTTGAGAATGCAAACTACTTTTACACTTGGAACTCAGTTGGCATCAGCTGAAGCAAGCAGACTGCAAAGGGAGAAAGGAGAGAGAAACCAGGACATTTTAAAAGCAGCGGACAAGGGGATTGAGACAGGATTACTTGGGACAGCTGAAGGATATGTACTCTGTGGAACTGTAGTTGGTCCTTAATATATCATACTGCCCCTTCTAACATCACCACAACCTTCTTCCTTTGACTTTGCAAGTTTTGGCCCTGATATCTCAGGTCCTAAGATAGTTCTGGTGAGAGCCAGCATGGTATAGCAGTTTGAACATTGGATCAGGACTCTGGAGACCAGGGTTTCAATCCACGGTCAGCCATATAAACCCAATGGGTGACCTTAGGCAAGGAACACTCTCTCAGCCTCAGAGGATGCTAATGGCACACCCCCTCCAAAGAAACCTCCCAAGAAAACCCCACAAGAAGATTGCCATAAATCAGAAACAACTTGAAGGCACACAACAACAAAGGATAGTTCTGACTGGCAATCTTCTTTCTTGGCCACACAATGCACAGAGTACAAAGGCAGCTGTTACCAGCTGGTAAAAACACTTCCATCTCCATTAGCATCAACGTAGTAAGCTGGTTTGAGATCTAGCTCGTCTCTCTTCTGTGCAATTCCACAAGCCATTCTTCAGCCATTCTTGATTTTCTCAAGAAGTCTTTGCACAGTCACATCTGGGGATATGTTTGGGCGCCCTTCCACACTATACAATTGTTGCTGTTAGCTGCCCTTGTGTCAATCTCGACTCATGATGATCCTGTGGATGAGACATCTCCAAGCCACTGCTCTGCTTAGGTCTTGTAGAGTCAGGCCTGGGTCCTCCCTGGTTGAGTCTAGCCATCTAGTAGTGTGTAGTCTTCCTCTCTTTCTTCTACCTTCTACCTTTCCTAGCATTATCATTTTTCTAATAAGCCTCAACTTGATCAACTTGACTTCTAGGGAGATCGCAGGCTTGATCTGTTCAAGGACCCGTTCGTTTGTCTTTTTGACCATCCCTGGTATCCTCAGCACTCTTCTCCAGCACCACATTTCAAATGAGTTGTCTTTTTAATCTTCTTTCTTTTTCTCTTTACTGTCCACCTCTTGGATCCATAGATGGTGACGAGGAATACAATCTTGGACAATTCTAACTTTAGTGCACAGTTATATATCTTTACTCTTGAGGATCTTGTCCAGTTTGTTCATGGCTGCCTTTTCAATACCTAACCTTCTTCTTATGTCTTGACTGCAGTTTCCACTCTGATCAATGTTTGCTCCAAGGTACAGGAAACCTTGGACTATTTCAGTTTCTTCATCATGTAAGCTGCATTTGTGTAGATCCTCTGTGGTCATTATTTTTATTTTCTTTACATTCAGCACTATGCCTGCCTTTGCACTTTCTTCTTTAACTTTCCTCAATAATTGTTCCAAGTCCTTGATGTTTTCCACCAGTAGCATGGTTTCATCTATGTATCTTAGACTGTGGATGCTCCTTACTCATATCTTTACTCCTCTTTCTTTTAAACCTGCTTTTCATATGATATTTTCTGCATACATATGCAGCCTTGCCTGGCCCCCTTGCCAATTGGGAACTATTCTATATGTCTCCATATTCTGTTCTAACACTGCTCTCTTGTCCTAAGTACAGATTTCTCATTGGGACTATCAAACATGCACTCCCATGTCTTCAACAGCATTCTGTAACTTATTGGGATCTATGCAGTCAAAGGATTTGCTATATAAAGCACATGCCGATTTTCTTTTGGAATTCCTTCATGTGCTCCATTAGCCATTGTATGCTTTCTATGTGGTCTCTAGTGCCTATGCCTTTCCTGAATCCCACACAGCCTAAATGTATTTACTTGGACACAGTTTGATGTGGTTAAAGTGAAAATTTGGTCACAGGTGGTGTTTTTAAAGACAGTTTAAAAAGGATTTAAACAATTATTTAAAATTTGTTTTTAAAATTAAAAGATAAAACATTTTTAAATATTTTTAAAAAATACACACAATCTCCATTCACACAATTTCTTCAGCATTTCAAAGGGAAGCAGGCGAACACCAAAGGTAGATTTATACCCAAAGGTAGATATTTGGGGAGCACTGGTGTCACCCGCCTTGAGGTGTCACTTGGTGTGGTTCATACTGCCC